>JAVQJD010041042.1:0-56366 GCA_036023655.1 Nannoperca australis
CACACACACACACACACACACACACACACACACACACACACACACACACACATCCACATCCATCTCCCAGTCTCTTGTCTTCCTCTTGTTCTCTTTCAAGCGCGCTCTGCTGCTCCTCCATTCAATAGCCTCCACTAAATGAACCTCACCTGCTTCTCACACTCTTTTATCCCACCTCCACATGCCAAAGTTTGACAGCAATGGGAGATAACAGCTCTGACCCCCCCCCTGCCGAAAATGCAGCACGCTTTATAACCTGCAGATGTGTAAGCACCGCGGCACAGTCACAGTTTAAAATGTGTGTCACAACCCTGCTTTAGTCACACGCCGCACACCACGTTAAGCTGTTTTACGCACATCCGTATTGTGTGTGTCTGCAGTCTATCTTGCTACCTCACACTATCTTTTTCTCTTTCTCTTTTGGTCTCTTTGGTCTGCTGTTTTTCTCTGCATATCTCTGTCTCTCTCTCTCTCCTCTCTCGCTCACATTCTCACCCTCCTCGTGCAAATCCTCTTTTTAATGCAAAGCTTAGGTATTCATATATGCAGATCAGCCTTAAAGCACAAAGTCATAGAGACTGCCCTACAGACACACACTGACACCGCAAGCGCATAGTGCACGTGGCGTCACTTAACACGCTGTCTGTGTGTTGGAGCATGATAAACACATGACGAAGTGTGTGTCGGTCTCAAAGCCCTACCATTGTAGTAAACTACACTTATCTGTAGTTAATGTGTGGCCAGTTTAAGACCATTGATGAGCACTTAACCTGTCACCGCACAACCAAAAGCCGCACTGCAGCAGCTTCGCTTTCTCTCTCTCGCTCTTTAGCTGTCCTTCCATCCAGTTTACCGCTCCCCCTCTCTCCCTGTCTCTTGCCATCTCTCGCTTAGTTTTCCTTTCTCTGTCTCCCCCTGCTGTATCTGCATTCCCTCCGTTTTTCATTCCCATCTATATCCTTCTGTATTCTCCAATGGCCTGCCTCCCTGTTATATCTACAGTAAAGGGAGGCACAATGAATCTCTCCCCCCAGGTTCTTCTTTTGACTGCGAAGGTAGAGGATAGTCCAAAGAGGTGTGCATCCTTATGAGTCACTGCGTATATGTGTGTGTGTGTGTGTGTGTGTGTGTGTTAGAAGGAGACTGGGAGGGGGGTGTGTAAGGAGGTGAAGAGCATTGCGTCATTGGGGGTGTGTTGAGCTGGAGGTGGGCTAAGTCGGCTGTCAGTCAGTGACGCGCATGGAGCACGTGCGCCGGTCATGGCTGGGGAGACGATGTGCGGCGGTTATCTGTCTGTAGGCAAGGAGAGCAAGAAACAGCCGCAGCTCCCCATTGCTGACGGGTTGATCGAGGGAGTGAGTGTCTGTGTGAGTGTGTGTGTGTGTGTGTATGCATGTGGGTCCGTGCGCATGTAGATGCTGCATGGGCTGCAACTGGACCTGCTGCTGCTGCTGCTGCTGTTGGTCAATAATGCAGACAGGGGAAAAGAGTTTGGATAGCATGCAGAGAGCCAGATTAATAATGCATCTTGCCGGGTTACGAGCTCTGCATTAGTTAGTTTTGCTGGAACCTGTAGCTGCCTACTCTCTGCCTGACTTACTGACTTCCCCGCCTACCTTTCTGCCTTCCTGCCAGCCTTTCTACCTGACTGGCGGACTGTCTGACTTACTCAGAAAATGTCTCACTACCATTTCATCAAATGCTGTAAGTAGCCATTCACCATCTCTTTTAATTGTGCATGCAAGTGTGTGTGCAAGTGTAGTTGTGTATGCCTCAGCCATGGGTGTGTGCCTATTATATTAGCACTTGTGCAGGGTGTCATATACTGTATCAAGAATTCTGGTCACCAGCTGCAGACACAGAAGCACAATCTAAACTTCAAATGGGTATTCGTGCTACTGTGTGTGTGTGTGTGTGTGTGCGTGTAGTAAGTGGGTGTGTGAGCTTGCTGCAGAGAGATGCTGCAGATGTGTGAAGTTGACCGGTGAATGCGGCAGGTAGAGGCAGAAGGAAAAAAGGATGAAAAAGAGTCATAGAGATGCAGATCCCATGAGTGCCTGGCATATTCACAACACAGTGACAGACTGACGGAGAGAGAAAGTCATTCCAGAGACAGATGGAGAGAAGCTGAGGGTGATTTAGAGGAGAGAGGGAGTGGGGGGAATGGCGGGACTGGGAAATGGAAAGGAGAGTGAGGATGGGATGAGTGACATATGAAGAATGCGGCCAAGTGGTGCAAAGCATGATGAGCAGACTTGGAGGAATGAAGGAGAGTGATGCTGATATTTGAGAGGCAGTGGCAAGGTAGGAAGGAAAGAGGGAGAAGAAAAGAGGACATATAAGTGAAGTCTATGGCAGAGGTAATGCAGGCTGTCATAAAGTCTCTCCTTGGCTCTGAGAACCTTACCTGTCTTACCCCCAAATCTTCTTCTACATAAATCTATCTATATCCGGCACATTTATGGTGTCTGCAGTTTGCAGCCTGTGTGTGTGTGTGTGTGCACGTGTTTGTGTGCTATTTTCTAATGGAAAATAAGCTCCCGCAGTGCCGTCAGTGTTATTAGCTGGAGCCTGCATGGGATGTTCCACATTCAATCAATAACTGATAGCCTGGAGATGGGATGGCAGGAGAAGAAAGCTACTGCTTCCTATCACTGTCTCTCTCGTTCTGTCTCCACTCACTTCATCTCTCTCAGATTCATTCAGCCTTATTTCCCATTAGACTCATAGTCTTACTCATAGCATTCACATGCCATCTATCCGTCCACAGCAAACGCCAGTGTTCTTTTTTTGCATGACGTCAGCATGCATTATGTCAAAGGTTCATCCATCCAACTATTGAGTGAATTTTGTGATAGCAAAATTAAGTAGGTTATGGTGTGTGTTTTCATCAGCTAGGTTTATGCTAATTTAAATACCGTTATTGTGTAAAAAAAGGGAAATCTAAGTATTTATTGATTGCGGGCAAATTCTTATGGATCTTCGCTGTCACTGTTGGCCGTATTTGATCCTCTTCATCTCAGAACTGAAGACAAAGAAATGCTCCTGGGAATGTTCTGAAGGTCTGATACACCAACCAGTAATTTTATATTAACAACACATTCAGCCGCATAACACACAGCAGGTGAGAAGTCACGAGGGGCAGATTTCAAAGTCACACACATTTAGTCCTGCGTGAACTGCTGCGGGTAAAGTGAACCTTTTAGCACACTGAGCATACAGCATTATTTTTTTAGATAAGTGCATTTGCATCACTTTATGTAAATATCTTTACTAACAACATTTCTTTTACATCAAGGTGTTCAGCTGTTCTTGATAAATTCTTTTTTTTTATCCAATGGATGTAGGTCTGCTACTACATACCGTGTGTGAGTCATGTCTGTATCGTTAAGTGAGGTCTGTCATGTGCTGGGAGTTTATGGGTTGATGTGACTGTAGCCTTGAATGCTTGTTTAATAAATGAAATATGACAGAGAGTGTGAAGGGTGTAAGTGGTCAAACCAAGGAAGAGATGACAGCCACAGAGTCAAGGTGGACATGGAGACGGGGATACAAATGTGTGTGGTAAATCTGACAGCACTAGTGTGCTTTATGATCTCTGCTACTTACTGTTCGAAGTATTAAGAAGAAGAAAAAAAGAATATAATCTTCAGACTCAGTGATTTTTCTTGGTGGGGCAAATTGGTCTCCCGTCCTCATACTCTCAGAGTTTACCAGTAAACCTTCAATTAAGACAAATATGGAGATAAAAAACCCAAAATGTGGTTATTTCTCATCCATGTGCTTGGAGCCCTGCCAGTGGCAGTTTTTCCTCCAATGAGGGTTCTGTTTAGAGCTGAAATAATTAGTCAGTTAATCATTTACTCATTTATAGAACTATTTTGACAATCAGTTAATCATATAACTTATAACAAGCAAAAATGTAGTTTCAGGGTTTTAGACTGTTAGACATATGTAGATAAGATTATGTATGTAGATTATGTATTATGTAGGCTTTCTAAAAAGTTCTGCTTTTTTTTGGCTGAATGATTTATCAATTAATCAGGATCATTTGCTAATGAAAATAATCATTTGCAGCCCTTGTTCTTTACTGTTTACCTACTTCCACACCTACTGAGCCACCTCTGGCCATTAGACCAACATACTTGCCTATGCTAGTCATGTGGTGTCATGTAGGTGTGCATGTACATGCAGCCTACTGCTCCAGGGGTAGTGACGAGTGATGCTCTTGATGTATTTTTTCTAGCCCTGCAGTGAGTGTGTGCCGGCACAAGATAGATCAGGTCAACTTATTTCAGTTCTCTTGTAGGTGTCTACTATGGACACAGACTGAACACACACTATGACAACTAGGCACATACCGAAAAAGGCAGACCAGAAGAGAAGGTGAGGGGAAGAAATATGTGAGAGTTGAAGATAGAAGGAGGCAATAACAGAACTGAGGAGAGATGGAGTGGCCTGATATTGGAAAAGGCAGTATCTTGAGTGTGCTTTTGTGTTTGTATGTGTGTGTCTGCTCAGCCTGCTGCAGCCAAGTTCCTGAAATAAAATACAATTGAAGCAGACACCTGGCATGAAGAGTTTAATAATGACCCCCCCTTGTCTGGAACCTCAACTCAAAAGAGCCTTTTTACATGTCTAACCAGAGCAGATGGCCATGGTGTATTGTGCAGGAGGTGTGTGTGTGTGTGTGTGTGTGTTTGGCAAACCGGGGTGGAGGGGGCAGGTGTTTGAATGAATCTGTAGATGTATATCAAGCAGAAAAAAAACGTGGTAGCTCCGTGTGTCTGCCTGCATGACTTTGTTTCCACCAGATAAAGATCTAGTCCAAACAGCCCTCGGCCCGTACAGATGAGAAGCAGCAGTTTAATATATAATGTAGAGACAAAGTAGTCCACTCACATCTGTTAAAGGACTGTTGAGGGCCATCTTTTATTTTTGTGTTGCTTTGACAACATGTGGTACTTCAAATGTGTCCCACTAGCAATTCTTTCCTGACGAAGAGACTGATGTGTTTGCTCCGTCATTGTGATAGAGAAAGAGGGAGTTGAAATAGAGACATAGAGAGAGAGACGCTGGAGATCAATGGAGAGGCAAAGATGCTCCAAGGAGGGGGTACTTAAAACAAAATGGGCACAAAAGGACAAGAGCAACAGAAGAACAGCAAAGTTGAGTTTGATAAAAGAAGGAATGAGATGTAGAGACAGCGGGGGCCGCAGAGGGATGAGTTTGTGAGTCAGAAAGAAAAACACAACACTATTTCTGACCTATTTCTTAAGACATCCTCCTCTTTACATTTTACTTGCCCTCTAGGGGGATTGTGACCTGAATTTGTCGAATTATCAGCGCTATCAGTGCCAAGATCGGTTTACATACTTTTACTTAAAACCCACCTTATGTAATATGCTTTTTCGTGAAGTCTTCGTCTTCCTTTGGTTTTTACCTGAGCCCACCTACTGCACAAGCACTGTGCATCCTAATCATCCAAGCAGACCACAATAGGCTTGGCAGCTGCCTTGTGATGAGATCTGTTTGGCCAAGTTCCACTGAGAGGCAGAGAGATTATGCGGCGTCAGGAGAATCACACGCACTGTTGGGAAAGAAGCGATAACACACAAAATGCTGCGATGCTTCTCTCAACTCACCCCACGGCTGAACAGACACAGTAAATATCCTTTACAGTAAATATGCCAAGTGACTGCCAACACACAACTGGGCGACCTGCAGACGCAGACATGCAACCATACGCACACATGCACGCAAAACAACAACACGTTTAAACACAGTCCTGCCTGGAGAATGCCATCAGAGCCTGAATGAAAACAAATAATGCGCAAATGAATTACATTTTGTATTTAATCTTATGCAGCTTTATAATCGGACTCTAAACATCATGTCTTGCTCTCTAAACCTTTCTCTGTCTCTCTTTCTCACCAGGTTGTTTCCAGCTATGTAATGTCTTTCGTCAGAACATGGAGATAGACCAGTGTCTGCTGGAGTCTCTCCCCATTGGCCAGCGCCAGCGGCTGGTCAGGAGGATGCGCTGTGACCAAATAAGGGCGTACTACGAAAGGGAGAAGAGCCTTCAGCGGCAGCAAGGTGGAATCAAGGTTCGAGCTCCGCCCACCCACCGCAAGAAGCACCGCGTCCGCTTCAACCTCGCCGATGTCATACAGGATGCCATCATTCGCCGTGACGACAAAGAAGGTGTGTGTGTGTGTGTGTGTGTGTGTGTGTGTGAGTGCACATGTGAGGGAATGTCTGTTTATGGTTGAGTGGAACGACAGTTTGCATGCGTGGGTGTGTACGCAGTAAACATTTGAGGGTGAGGACAGGCTACCAGATTTGCAGTGCTGGCTCACTCCTGTTGACCAATCGCATTCTCTTTCTCTCTCTCACACACACACACACACACACACACACACACACACACACACACACTGCTACACACTTGCAGGTCACACAATTCATTCTGCTGGAGGCTGTCCACTTGACTGAGGAGAACAGAGTGGAGCCTTTATCCTGATACTAACAGCTCTCAAAGATAAAAATACATACATAAGTACCAGAGATGATAACGTCTGTTGTGGAGAGTAAAAAATACTTTTAACAGAATGGCGGTCACTTTTTGCTGGACTCTAGGTAAAAGAAGCCAATTTGCTTTTGTTTTCTATCACCTGCACTGTTCCGTGGCAGTGACAAGGGAGTTTATAGTATTCTTTTAAGGTGAACAAATGCCAAAGGTAAAAAGAGAGCATGTAACACGGCTTCTTGCTTGGTTGCAGAACCTGGCTGACACAGCAGTGAATAATGACTAGTTTGTAAGATTAACGTTGTTTGCGGTGTTTGTGATTTCCTACACAAAGTGGTGCACCAAAACAAATATTAGGCCAGGAACAAGGAATACTGGGCATTGTTTCAACCATTCAGCCATTTGTTTCAAACAAATGGAAGCTTGCTAATACTGTGTGTACTTGAATGATTTTGTTTTCTATAAATACTGGTGGCATTGAAGATAATAATAGACAAAATAAAGACTTAAAAAGAACATTTACTGCATCTTCCATGACTTTTGGTATTTTACTACTACTGCAGCGTACGTTTGTAAATGTGTATCCACTTTCAACTGGGCAAAAGGAAGACGAGGCTCAGGCCTCCGCTCTAAGCAGTTCTCAGGCTGTTTTTGCGTCATTGAACCCATAAGATTCAAGAGATTCACACTCTCCAAAGGGCATTGATTTATTTTGTCCAAACTCACCGTCTTTCTTTTTTATCATTTACCCAGCTGTCTGGGTGCATCTGTGTCAGTCCTACAAGCAGTCTTTGCAGGTCACTGTGTTAATCTCTGCTCTCTGGCTGCCAATGAGGTTCAGCTGGTCTGTGGGAGCAGCTGGTGTGCCATTGCAACAGCCAGACTGAAACCAGGGTTCCTTGGCTCGGCATGAATCAGATCTGCTGACCCTGATGCCTACATACCACCCGGGCACCACCATGGCACTTAACTGGTACCAGGTACCATTTGCTTTGCTATGGGAAGGCCTCGTGACCTTTTGGTGGTGTTAATGGCAAAAACTGGACCTAGATTAAACAAAAGAGTTGACTTGTGCAGCAACAGAGTGCTTGACTCAAGGGACTGTTTGAAAGCTTAATGAACCATTTATGATAGTGTCGGTTGGCCTGTCTTGTTTTCTTTGTACTGCAGTGTCTCTTTTTGAGGCTACACTTGGTTGTGTGGACATCTTAACAATGGTTCTCGAGCTTTCCTCACTGGTGCTGGTGAGCTGCACGATAACAGTTTATCTCACCCTTGGGCTTTTCACCCTTTTGTACAGAGTGATAGGATTTGCCTTAGGCTTTCCCCAAAGTAATGTAAGAACTTTTTTAGATCTTTTTCCCCTCACTGTACCAAAGTATTTGAAGAGAAGAGGGATCTTCTAAACGCACTGGTTGCAATGAGAGCATAGGGGTTAATCTAGTGGGTGTAAAAGAATAAGAGATTTGCATTTGACTCATTGACAATGCCAAGAAAAGATAAGTGCTGATTTCCTCTTTATGATGCCAGTAGTTTTCAGATATGATGGTTTGTTGATAATTGTATGCTCACGGTGTTATTGTCAAAGGGATCTGCATTATGAAAGTTTGAGTGTGAAGTTTTAAAAGAGATGTGTGGAAACATTGTAAGAGGCCAACAAAAATGAACGCCTGGTAGCTGATAGACAATGATATCTTTAACATTGCTGTTACCTTGAGTGAACCATGCATGTGTCAGCTTGATTACTTTTACATTTTCAGCACCATGTCCCCCAGATGGTGATGACTAATTAAAAAAAATGATGGAAGACGTTTGGTGACTCATCACTGAGAGCGTGCATGAGAGAAGGAGATAGATTAGACGAATGAGACTCGGAGAGGAAACAGCAAAAGAAACAAAAGAGGCTGAAAGGGAAAAAGAATGAGAGATAGACGAAGAGATTGGGTGAACCCTTATGTCCGAGTTAAAGCCTGATTTAGTGAACTGGGTTGAGAATTAGATTCATAGATATAGTGCAGAAACTCAGTCTGCTGACGAGGCAGCCATGTAATCAGAGATATCACACACACACACACACACACACACACACACAGTCACACAGGGATTTATATTCTTATCGGTTGTCTTCTACAGGAAATAAGATAATGGAGAATGAGATATATGGTGGAGAAAAGAGAAAAGGGTGAACATGGTTGGAAAATGGAAAATTGGAAAGCAAAAAACCAAATTGAAAGGCAGCGAGAAAGAAGCATCAGGTTAGGGAGGATATTGAAGGGTTAAAGTGAAAATAAAATACCAACAGCACACAGCCTTATATTTTGGGCTAAGGAGCTTTATACCTCATCTCTATTCTCCATTTATATCTGTCATATGCAAACACCTTGCTCACGTGCGTTTTGACATTTGGTGAAATTGCTTTTGCCAAACCAATCTCTTAACTTAAAGCAAGACACAAGTGGAACGGCAGCAGCTGTTGCCCTTGTAGCTATGGAACCTGCAATCCATTCTTATTATGTCTTCCCTATCCCACAGATTGATGCTATTAAATATGACATTTTGGTGTCTGTGGTTCTTACTGAGACGATGACTCCTGGCAAAACACAATGTGAGAAAGGTTAATGGTTCGATATGATACATAATGTTAATTGTGTATAACGTCTTCTGAGACATCTGATGGCGATAAAACACCTGTCAAAAAAGGACCGTTACATCATCTGGGAATTACTTGTGATGCCACCCAACTTAAATCAACTTGACAGGTTAAACACCAACAGCACGTGTCCATCCCTAAGTATTCTTCTTGAGTGGGGATTGCACCCTGGTTTCTGAATTAACGTGCAAATGATTTCCCCCTATGCCTCTGTTATATGTTTGTGTTTGTTTGTATGTGTTTGAGAACCTATGTGTTTATGTGTCAAGAGGTTGAGGTATTCTGTGCCTTTATAGGATGTGTAATTATTGTAAATGTAGTAAATTTCCTGTATATGTGAGGGAGAGTCTGAATAGCCACCTACCAGTATTGATCAGTGTGTATAGGTCTATCCTGCAAGCACAGCACATGGTTTAATCAGTTCCCCATGATGAGGAAGTGAAGCAGGCAGAAGTAATATCTTTCAGTCTGGTGTTTTGGAGCACTGCTTTAGACACAGTTAATAAAACTGAATCATACCATGGCTAAAAGAAGAACACCGTGTCCCAGTGTTATACAATGTTCAGCCATTTGTGTTGAGGCAGTTCCCACCTCCAGATCAGTGCAGCAAAGATTCTTAACAAAGTAAAAAAAAAAAACCTCTTAACTCAGAGGAATTCTGCAACAAGGTAGTCCTCAGTAATGAGCCCAAAATAATATTTAAATGATTTCATTGGTATATTTACAATAAATTAATTTATTGCAGTCTCGTGTGAAGATGTGTTCATGCAGATAAGGTATATGCTAAACTGTATCTTTCTCTATTTTTTGTTATATGTTGGGTGTTTTCCAAAGGAAATCATATTGTTATAATTGTAATGGATGCGCTGGACAGCACCGCAGCTGAAGTTGAAAATCAAAGTGCCACTCAGAGCGGAAGTGATGTCCTGTACTGTAGTGGAAACCTCAGGACATTTAGCGGTCTATTTATCAGTCTGCTTGCCATCACCACCTCACATCGATCCAACACTCTGGTGTCTTGTTCAGTGGACTAAACATGTCACACTGTTACCAGCCACTTTAGATTTTAATTATATATAATCTCCTTAGATGGTAAAACACAAACCAGGTAGAGAAAGAGGAGAGATGGAGAAACGAATGTAAGGAATATGTTGATATTTCTTTGCAATAGAGCACACTGGGATTAAGATGCCAAACTCCTGTCGTGTTTTTGACAGAAAGGGGTCTAAGCCCACAGAGATGTTAGAGAAAGATGTCATGATATCTTTTACTGGAGTTCAATTTAAAACCGTATGACTCTCCCTCGGATACAGCAGAGATCCCTTTAATGTCAACTGCATCATCATGCGGCATGTTGAAACTTTTCACTGGCAGCGGCGTTTATTTGAGCTTCTAGTGTTAGACCTTTCACTCGCCTGATGACTCATCAGTGTTCCTTTCGAGGTTCGGCAGTACAGATACACATGAGAGGAAGCAAAGGATGTAAGAGTGCATGTAAAATGAAGGTGTTTTGTAAACTCATTTCTCACGACACTCAATTTGAAGATGAAATTCAATTTAGATGTTTTCCTTCTATGTTTGAGTAATTCCATAAAGATTTAAACCAAGAGGGAAGAAAGTTTGTTATAGTCTGTTTATATGAGGGATTTCCTGAGGAGACTTCAGCTACAGTGCTACAATATAGTCCACATTATGCAGTGTACTACAATACAATGCTAATTTCATGATTCATTCATCATGAGTACAAATGGTTTTGTCTTTGGAGGGCATAATTATATGATTGTACAAAAAAGAAAAAAAAAATATATATATACACTGTTTTGTTGTGAGTTAACATTTCTAGAAGGGTTTTGCAGATTAGTCCTTGAAATACTTTGGCAAACGTAGTCTTGTGAAAACGCACCCTGGTGTGTTTGCTGTAAATGTATGGCATTGTTGCAGAGCCATTTAACACCTCAAATCCATATAATCGTCTAATTTCTGAACAAGTGGGCTGGAGATGCCCGTGTTATTTTACAGAACTCATCATATGATAATCTGCATTTAGAGTTAAGCATTATTGGAAAACTCTGCAGTACCTTATTTCATCAGGATCGAAAAACGAAGGACAAATGTCAAAGCTCATTTCAGAAACATGGGGCGGTGAGGTGAAACTGAGGTGCCTCATGTGACTATGACTGCGCGATAAGGACCGAAGAGACAGAAGCATTTGTAAAGGTGAGGGATTTGAACAGAATCTCATATGGGGTTGCCAAGGAATTATTCTGTACATGGGAAGAATATTTCTGGATACCAGATGAAGAACATTGGCAATACTGCTGTGAGTGGAATAATATGGAGGATCCATTACTGTTTTTATATCAAATTCATGGAATATCACGGTTCAGTAAGATTAGGACGTGCCGAAGAATCGAAAAGAGTACATTTAGTTTTCTACTATATCTACAGAGCATGCTCATTCAGCATGTGAATCATATCTACTTCAAGAACTTCAGTTTCAACAATGAATAATATTGTTATCACTTACATGGCTTGTTATAGAGGTTTGTGATATTATTTCTCAACATAGGCATACGCGAGTATATCTAATTGCCCTTTTCAGCAGTGGAGAAGTGCTAATGTTTGGGAATTTGTTAGCTGTGAAGTGTACTTTTTAATATTATGTAGGCAATAGATCCTGAAGGGCTGTATTCAGGTCTTACACAAACAAAGACAGGTTAAGGACAGAACCTCTGTCAGTCTGAATGATAGCATAGATTTCAAGGCAAGCAGGTGAGTCATCAGCAATCTGAGAAGTGTTTTTTTTTTTTTTTGCTGCAGTTTGACTGTAGTTTTTAAAGCATGTCATTCTATCAACCTATACCTTATTTAGGTTTCTCCCTCTTGTACTCTCTTCTCTTTTCTACTCTGCTACCAGTTCACTATCTGGTTGCCATGGAAACTCCACATATGTCTCCAACAGCTGTTTTGCAATTTTCCACAAAATGACAGCCGACTTTGCTTTGCAGCCCACTCTCCATTTCCCTACAGCAGCCTCCTGATAGAGGGGTAACACACACGCACGCACACTCCCAAGACCGAAGCTTGAGCTCAACACATAATCAAACACCAACTGACATATAAATATATAGAGAGAAAATAGCTGTTCCACTGTAGGTTATTCTTTACCCTAAACCTGCAACACTAATGTCACACATACATGTGCTTGTGTGATGTTTTGGGTTTTTAAAATCTGATTTCTAACTATATAATTAAATATGTGATGTAGTACAGTTTCTAATATAAATGCCACAGCAGCAGCAGTCTGCCCATGCTTTATAGTATGTATCAGAACCGACTAACATGGTCTAACCGCAAGTTAAAGACATCTTTTCAAGGATGACTTTATACAACACTCACTTATCCATATGTACATTGAAACATTGTTTTTGCTTGCTGTTATTATTACACCTGTTCATACCCAAGGTGCTTCCATTGGAAGAGAGAGATGGAAGATGAAATCCACTGGCCTTTGAATTGAATGTAATCTACAGGGTTTCAAATGTACAGGGTTTTAAACTGTGTTTCACTGGACTGTGTAGGGGCCTAGTAACAAAGAAGAAAAAAATACAAAGTTTTAAAGATTCCCACTTGATTTGTCAAACTCCGATTGCTGAAGTCTCGTCGAATGCATTTTTGAGAACAGGGACTGTAGATTTCCCCCCCAATGGAAGTACCATAGGAAGAGATCCCTTGATGGCCAGTGTGAAAAGGAGTAAAGATAACGGGCAGTTTCAATGTTCATATGGACACCTGGACATTGTTTTAAAACAGACATAAAATATGTGAACCTATCTTTTAAGTTGGACTAATCTAAAAGAAAAAAGTTAAATAGTTATAAACCTAATATTAAAACCTAATATTGCTGGCAATCTCACTACCAATACAAATACCAAGACACAGAGTTGACCGATGTGTGGGATTCACACTCAGATTACAATAGTAGTTGGTGTTGACAACCTGCTCATGGTACAACAGTGCTATTGATTCTTAATGGCCATATTGCAAGACATTCACTGCTGTTGTTCTTTAACTGTCTGCGGGTCAATATACTGCTCTTTAGACACGTTCAATAATGTGCCATAAATCTCCAGTAGGTAGGTTCTTCTACCAAAGACTAACACTGTCTCCAACAGATGGAACATATTACAGACTAGAGAATGTCCTGACCACTATTTCTCACCAGACTTCCCAGTTGATATTTAATAATTTAAGTTTAAGAAGCAAATAATGTAATACCTCGCTTAAAAATCACTGCTCTATGCTCACTAATGAGCCCTGTGTTATACTGTTTGAAAAATGGGAAAGCCAGAGCATTATCCCTGGTAACGACTTTAGCGCTAAATGAGCCTTAATTGGTGGTTTACAGTCTTGAGCCCTGACAGTATGTTGAGGAAATGGCAGATAATTGTGCTGATTGACTCCAAGGTTGGTCATCAACCATTAAAAGGCCATTAAGCACTCAATGCTATTAGAAGAAAGGGAAAATGTCTGTGTACAGTATGTGTGCATGTGCTTCTGATTAGTCATCTGACAGAAAACTAACTGATGACAATGCTGATAATTGATAAACGTGTAAATAATGTTTTAAATAAAAACACCAAAGATCTGCTGGTTACAGCTCCTTGAATGTTACAATTGGATGCATTCTCTTATTCATAACTTTGTAAATTAAATACCTTCCCGTGTTTGGCTGTTTCTCAAACTGTTGGTCGGACATTGGTTGTGCGCACACACACGTGTGTTTGCTGGCTGCATCATATGCACATTTCACAAACTTGTGCATACACAATATAGACTTCACATACACATTTTGGAGGCTGTAGATTGTGGTGCTGTTGGACTGCATGACCATAAAGTTTAATTAAACACCTTTCTAAGACAGTTTAAAAAAAACATTATACGGTATAATAAGGATTTATTGCTGAGCTGTTGTACAAGACTTCATTACATTTGTGGGATCAGGCAGAAGAGTCAGTGTAACCGCTGTAGCATATTAATGAAGGTTAACAAGTCATGAATAGAGAGGTACATGTTCAGTTATTATTGAGACTGTCAAAGGGGTGTTGATTAATATATATGCTAGTTTTTTAAATCAATTTTGTGCTTTTATTTTATTGAATTGCAAAACATTGTAATGTGCCCCAGTAATTTTATCCCCTGAGTATGGCAACACTTACAATGAAAATAAATGGTATTCCAATGGACCTATTTATTAGTATTGGTTGTATTTTCAGATGAGTACATGATTATTAATAGGCATGTACAGTTTTAATACATGCTTGCTGTATGTGTGTGTGTGGCTATATGTGGGTTCGAGAAGGATGTTTAAGTAGGTCTGTCTAGATAATGACCCTTTAAGTGAAATGACCTCATGGGGGTCATTGACAGGGTTAATTAGTTGTAATTACCACCAATGTAATTGTCATGGTTACTGTTGTCAGAGCCACTGACTTTGCTTCAAGGCTCAAGGATGTTTGTGTGTGTGTGTGTGTGTGTGTGTGTGTGTGTGTGTGTGTGTGTGTGTGTGTGTGTGTGTGTGTGGTAGGATTGCATGACACTGGTGGATGTTTTGCTGGTATGAGGTCTTCCAGGGTTTAGCCAGTATCCATCTAGTGCTGTCAGTGTCAGTGAAATCACATATGTCCGAACCACAGCACTCCACCTCCCTCTCTCCTCGCCCTCTCCTGTTTGTCCATCCTGCTCTATTTATCTGTCACACACTCCAGTTCGCTCTCACTCACTGTTTCCTGCTGTGTTGTCATTCACTTTTTTTTGTATACTTTGAATAAAAGATATTTCAGTGGTACAGTAAAATCCCTAGTAAAAAGCCTACTAGTGTCTCATTTGTTTATGGCTGACTGCTTGAACTTGTTTGTAATGGTTTGTGTTTTCGTCAGTAGATCTGTGTCAGCGTGTGAGTGGGCTGTGCGGCTCACTGGAGCAGTATGTGATGTGAATGTGTGTAACCCAGAGGCTTTCTGCTGGAGCAAGGAGCTACCAAACACACACAGCCTCAACACTGATCCGCGTGTGTCAAGGACAGTCAGAGGACACTCAACACATATTGGTTGTGACAGTGAGTGGAAGAGATCAGTGTGTGTGTGTGTGTGTGTTTGTGTCTGTTTGAGGGTGTATGTGTTTTCTGTACATGCCCTTAGCCCCCATCTGTCTTCACACACAGCAGGTGTTAACATATGGATGTTTGTTGTGTTGTAGTGTTGCGACTCCTGAAGGAGGGAGCAGACCCCAACACTCCCATTTCTTCTGGGGGAACCTTGCTACACCTGGTGAGACACACACACACACACACGCACGCTCACAGACAGGTTTTTGATTATAAGGGACATACTGACTTACATTAAATCCCTGGAGTTACTCAACTTCAACAATAACTTCTAATTCCAACCTTAACCCCAATCAAAGCTTAATTCTCACCTTAACGAAAGGTCAATCAAAACCTTAAATATGAATGTTTTTTTTTGTGTCTGAATGTCCCCACAGCATGATTAATACAAGTACAGACCCTCACACACACGTATAATGGTGGAAAATGTATTACAAGTAGAAAAACAGAGATAGTCTAAACCACCTCCCATTAGGATTTAGTAATATCGACAAAATCAAGGTATATGTCATTTTTATTAAGATATCAATAATGAAATATTGTAATAAATTTTATACCTAATAAATCAATGTATTTTAATCACATGAATACAAAAATCATATTACACATTTATTTCTATTACACACTGACACATTATCGTCCCCTGGTGTACATCTTATCAGCCAACCATACTTCCTAATTTATTTATTTGGTTCTGTTGAATAAGGTGTTATGCACTCTGTAATCATGTTTCCTATCCTCTACTACTGTTGCACATTTATGGTTTTTTTTAGATTTAGGTTTTAAATAAAAAAAAATTTTGAACCTGATCCACCTGCCTCACTAAACTCTTATCTAGACTGGTGCGTGCAGCACCCCTAAATATTCTGGGCTGTTTCTTCTGAATCTTTCTCTCTGTGATTGATTAAAACAGGAAACCGTTGATTTATTAAGAAAATGTTAATGCAAAAACTCTTTCTGACTGATTACATAATTTAAAAAAGTAGCCCTTGTGTGTCAAAACAAAATAAAGAAAATGTCTATTATTTTGCTCTAAGAATTTTGCTAATTCTTAGTTAACCCTGTGGCAATACAAGAATGTAATAATTACTAACTGCTGTACTATACATTTTTCACATACATTAATCATCATGCACTGTACCATTCATGTGTGCTGTTTATATTAGCAATACTTCAGGGAATATACATTTCTGCAGACTAATAATAAGGAAACCTGCTGTGCTTGCATTCTGCAGTGTGCTCGCCATGACAACGTGTTTGCGGCGGAGCTTCTTATTGAGCGAGGCCTGAACGTCAACCTGCAGGACGAAGACCTGTGGACAGCCCTGCATGTCGCGTGTGTATGTGACCATGCAGATGTCGTGCTGCTGCTACTGCTGGTGAGAAGCACACATGCAAACATGGACATGCAGTAAATTGGGGGGACTGGTTATTTAATACAGTGCCACAAATACATACACAGACGTACATACGCAGACGTGCATGCACACACATTTTTGCTGTAATTTTCTTGTTGATCCTTGCAATTCCATCATGTCAGCTACAAACAGGATTAGTGTTTTGCAATGGGTTGGCATACTAGCTCCATGTTTCGAATTAGCTTTGAACCAGTGGCTGTATTCACATTAGTCATCCAGAATTTACTGTCCAAGAGGAGTGTCTTCCATTGATGAGTGGTTTTGGATTACCGCGGGTCTAAAACACGCTTTTCCATTCTCTCACAAACCCAGAAGAATATTTAGCATTTGGGCATTAGCATGATATCAAAGAGAGAGCCTGTTCTGTGGGGGATGTTTCCAACTCTTGTCTGCTCTGTCTTGACAAGAGCTGTGGTTGTACTGATTAGGTCCATAATGAGAGCAGGGCCAGCTGCAGGGGAGGGCATGCACATACAGCCCAGTCACTCAGTGTGCTGAGTCCGAGCCATTGGTGTTGATTAGACCCAGGGAGGGTTAACAGCAGTCTGGGGCTTGGTAGAATCCAGCACATGTCTGGTTCTGCTGATTGGCTCCTGAGTGATTGCTGACTGTCTGTCTGCGGGGCAGGACAGAGACCTTCCTGAAAGAAATGGATATGTTTGAAGAGCTGCCAGGCAAAGGGTGTGCATAGCGGATGTGTCAGCTTGTAGCCACTGTTGGTTCATGTGTATGTTTAGTGTTTGTGTATTTGCATGCGTTTAATTTCCCTCGAAGCAAAGATTCACGCAGGCTGCCTAGTTTGTAGAGTGGGGTGTGATATACGTACATACACCAAATGCAATTTCTACAGTGAGTTATGCTTTCATGATAGGCCATGCCATGAGAGAGAGAGAGATTTAACACTGCTCCCTGGGAGGCAGTAACTAAATGGCGCACATTCACTACCAAGAAAGAGCTAGTTTCTAGTAAATTAGGTCAGACTGTATATACACAGAACTCAGCCCTGTTGCAAGAGAGCAGAGGGTTACGAAAGATGGAGGAAGAAGAATTCTAAGAAATTAAAAAAGAAAAAAATGATTCAACACTATAAAAATTTCCAGCAACACCAAAGCAATTTTTGAGCTGTCACAGCTTAAATATCCTGTGATACTAAGTTCTTATTTATTTGACTGCACATACTTGCTCATGCTTGTGAGTGTGCCCTTGTGACAGCATGTGGCTGTGAGGAGACTAGCCAAGCAAGATACGAGAAACGTTGTAATTTCCAAAATGGTGCACATTTACATGCAGGATATTTTCCCCCCTTTATGGTAAGAATCACACTTGAGTGCCTTTTCCTGGTATAATCAGTAGGGGAGATGATTCCTGAAAGGGGAGCCTCCCAGGCTCTTCCTGTCTACTAGGGTAAAAATAGCTTCTGTCAAGCCATATTTTCAATAGAGACGCAATATCCATTTTCTTCTATTCATTCATTTTGACACCCATCTCCTTCACCACAGACCCAGCCAGTGCCCAGTCAGTCTGCTCTGTTCTCAAGCTGCTGCCTTATCAGAGCTGTAAGTTGAGATCTTGCCTACGAATATAGCAGGTTTGCATTTTAATGAGAAGTGGAAGAGCCGCATCGCTAGAGGAGCTTGACTGGCAGCTTTATCTTTGATTGGCACAGGAAGGATTAGTGCTGCTAATATGTACTAATCTATTGTGTCCTACTCCTCCATCTCTTTCTCGGTTTCCCCTCCCCTCGTCCTCTGCTTCTCTGTTCTTGATTTTCTGTCTCTAGTTCCCACACAGAGAGTTTTTTTTGCTGACAGAGATGTCACCGAGCTCGTCTTGTGGGTAAAGTGTGTGTGTGTGTGTGGTGGTGGTGGGTGGGTGGGGTGGGGGGTTCTGGCTTGGGTTCATCATTGAGATTCAGGCAGGATTATCTGGCAGTTCAGTGGTTTGTCTCTTAGCAAATGAAAACATGATGGTGTATAGTCTTTATGAATGAGTCGGCAAAGATATTATAGTGTAATATTGAATGGTGTAAACTGTTTCATCATCAAACACAACCAGACAGAACTGATTAGACTTGGTTCATATACATGCATCAGAATGAACATAACAGAGGTTCTTGTTAGCTTAGCTGGCTTTCTATTCAAAGCCACAGCCCTCAAGATGCTTATCAAATCTTACTTCTTCAACTCTGACTGAAAAGATGTGAAGTGAGTTAATTGCAGACCCTAAATCTGCTTCAGTCTCTCCCTGACAGAAAGCTTCTACCTTTTCACAGTGTTGAAAATATGACCTCTTGAAGAAGATAACAATGAGTGTGGCTGTCTTAAACTGTGTACCACAATGCACTTCAACTGAAAAAAAAAAAAAAAAGGTTTTCTTTCCTTTTATATGGTAGTTCTCTGTGAGATACTAGCTTTCAGTATCTAAACGTCTGCATGTGATCATCATGTGATCCACGAGAAACAAGTTCTGTTCCAAAATGTTATTTCTCATCTTAAAGCTCAAAACCCCAGCAGGGGTTACAGTTGTAGGATTGACCCACTTTCTGTGCTTGTAAATGATGAATTAAAAACTTCTGAACTCTGAGTCCTTTGAAGTGAAACGATGAACAGCAAACCCCTGGCTGCACTAAACTCCGCTTCACACCAGTTGAATTTTTTTGGGGGGGGCGGGTTTCTGCAGGATAATGTAGCCCCCACTCCTCTAAACATAATTCACTATGAACGATTTATGGAAATTGTTTGTTGGAATATTTTCACATTTTTGTTCAAATGTGAACCAGTTCCTGGTTTGTTATAACACAATATTTATGTTTGATTTTAATGCGTATGTAAGTAAATATTTTATGTTGTGTTCAAGAATTATTCTCTGTTTTAAGGTGGTTAACAATTAGTATGTTTTCTTATCCTATCATCAGTTACTGCATGTGTTCTGCAGTTTCTCAATGTGCAACAACAGAAAGTGCAGACAAAAATGCTGTATGGTAATTTAGAAAAAGTGTGATCATCCAGCAGACAGCAGAGGACGCTTTGGGATTATTTTGAACCTTCATACACACGTGATTTTAGATAAGAGAGTTAAATCTTCTGTCTCTAAACACAATACTATAGATAAAAAAAATAAAAAAAGTGGTGGGAAGAGTTTGCCTTGGATGATCTGCACTGGGTCCCAGGGGACAGCTTTCAGCACGTCTTCTAGTTGTTATTGATCCTGTGGCACGTAACAACTGCCATTATGAACCACAGGCAGCGTAGCGTTAACACATTTCCATCTCCGAGACGTCTGAGGTGGATTCTTCACATGGTGCCGGGGAGCGTGGCGGGGTCAGAAGTCAACTTGTTAACCCCTTGCTGCCTGCGTGGCTGCCTGCCAGCGCCAACTCGTTCATATCTGTCAGCACTTATCATGTGAGCTCAGACTCATGATTAATGTCTCTGAATCAATGGCCCACACACATCATGCTTCCTTCACCATAATCTGTGTGCGTTGGCACAGGATAAATTAATTATTGTCAGATTGTGTGCAAGTAAGCTCGGGAGGGCAAGCGTAGTATTTTCACATTATTAAGAAGATATTTCAAAGTGCACATTGTTAAGTTGTTTACTGTCTTGTGATTGTTTACAAACAGTCCTGAACGGTATCACTCTAGGATATCAACACTTTTTGACTATCACATTTTTATAGAACAATTTTGAAAGCACCACATACATTTCAAGGTTTTTCCAGCTGTTTTTTTGTACAGCTGTTAGTGAAAGGTATCAGTGGTGAGAGTGGCCTCCTGACAGACAGAGCAAGATGTATCTCCCTGTCAGAAGATAACTTCATCCAGCCAGACCCTTATTGATTTTTACTGGCCCTTAAAGTAAATTGTCTGGGTTAGCACACCTCTTCACTACCTATTCAGTACACGCACACACACACACACAGACACACACACACAGGAGGAATATATGATGGAGCAGTCCAAATCTGACATTAGAAGCTAAAGTAGTGGGATGGATGATGGAGTGATGTGTTTTTGGGGGTAGGGGTGGGCGGAGGGGTCATAATATTAGGATCTCTCTCATCTCATCCCCTGCTTTTCAAGCTGCGCTTCACGTTGCGATAAGGTTTCGCATTTTCTCATGAATAGTCATGAAGCGGCAGCTGATAGTTGTTAATGTTAATTAATTCCCTCTGTTAACCCCTAAGTAACCCTCATAAGTGAGCAAAAACAGCTCCCACTAGACAACGCAGATGAGTGCACAATGAAGCCGCAAAGCTCACCAGAATGGATTCTCTGATAACTGGGATCGACGGCATTGTACTGCCTCTATCACACTGTAATTGCTTGGCACGTCTTGGATTAATAAACGTTTCTCTTGAATAGCTGCAAAAAAAATGTCGTAATGAAAAAACTGTTGTCTTATTCTAAATCACTTCAGCATTGCAAGGTTGCATTGAGGGTTTTAGGCTCAGTGTTCTTGTGGTTTTGCGGTTTTAGGAGCACTAAGCTCTTGTGTTGCTCTGTCAGCTGGCTCCCTCCTCACGTTTTCAGCCCTCGTCCACCCCTTCTTAGCTTTCCCCACCCGTTCCCTCTCCGTCTGCCTAAGGACTATGTCATAAATCTCTTTGCCGCACTGCAACTTGGTGGTTAGAATTCTATTAGCTGTAAATATTCAATAAGGATCCTCACTTAGAGTCCCCTGTCCCTGTTATCAGACCTGGTCCAGCCACGATCGTTACACTGGCTTGTCTTTTATGGTTTAGTCAAACAACAGGAAGCGATTTATGGCTGGACACTGACAATTGCCACTTGAAAGGATGTATGTTACTTTTAGTACCGGACCCCTAAGAGAGGATGATAAAAATGAAAAGGACAGAAAGACAGTCCGCATGAGTACATTTTGCACGGCTTGTACGCATTTCTGCTCTGCTGGTAAAGCATGGCAACATTTTTGCTAATAATGAGTGCAGCGGAGTTCCTTCAAAGAGAACCAATCAATCATAACCATATTGTGACCAACGACTGTGCTGCCGTTAAAGGAGCCCGAGGGAAGGTCTCCTCATGTTATCTCGTGTTACAACAGAAGACTGCCCTGGCAGGGTCCTTGTTGAATAAACACAAATTAATCTTGTCACACACCCTCACACACTCACCTCAGTGATCCCAGGTAACGGTAACCAACGCCTTCACTCCCCCACCCCCGAGGCAGTTATTTAATGAGTTCTTTAATTCACTGTATTGTCTGTTAATGTCTCCATGGTTCTCTTCAGGTATAGGCCTCTGGAAAGCCAAGATAATTGGGCCCACTTTATCATCGATTCCAGTCTGATGAATGGCCCCTGCTAAAACTCAGTTTGTTTGTGTCTCCTCTGCTTGCTCCTGCCCTGCGTCTGGAAGGCGGGGGTGAATGTTCTGCTGCAGGACGTCAACGGAAACATTCCTCTGGACTACGCCTCCGAGGGAACCGAGAGCAGCTACATCCTCCGAAAACACCTGGAGGAAAATGGTAATGCTCTGCGCACCTTTTGTCTGTTTGTTGCACAATGAGAGAAGGACAGACATGTAACTATGACATTTTACATGCCCTTCATCATGAGCTCTGTTAACAGTGTGATTCAGTGAAATGTGGTGATTCATTCCCATGTTATCACAACTCAACTTCAGAAAGAGAACAATTGAGCATGATGAGCAAAATAAAATATTTCCTTCATTTAGGAAATATTGGGATAATGTGAATGGTTAATATGTCATACCTGTGTGTGTGTGTGTGAAGGTGAAGTACCTTCACATACCCACAGGCCTAATGATGGTGGACTGCGATTGGGGGCACTTGTCTCCCACACAGAAAGGAGAAGGTCAACACAGGAGCTGCAAATAAAAGAGATAAAGGCACAGGAGAGTCGGAGGCACACAGAGACAAAAGTGGTAGAGGCTCAGACGTAGAGTGACAAAGGGAGAGGCAGGGAAAAGATGTCAAAGAAATACAGAGAGACGTACAGAGAAAGGGGAACGGGAATGGTGCTGACAAAGCCAGACAGAAACAGATATAGAGTATGACGGGTCTTCCCCCATCCATCCGTCGTTAGCCACAGGGTCACATGACAAATGCAGACTTCTGACTGTAGACAGCTAACTCATCAAAGCTCAGACCATCCTACACGCACACACAGACACAAACATGCACGCCATTGAATTGTTTTAGACTTTTCTCGGCTTCTGTCTGCCATCTCCCGTGGTGATCTTCTCCCTCCTGCCTACCTTCAGCTCCCCAGATAACCCCCCCCCCTTCGTGCTGGGCTTTGCCACCATGAAACACACTCTTACTCACAGAGGCTCACTCTGCCTCTGTTGCTATAGCAACTTGGCGGCATGCTCTCTATCCCCATCAAGTATGTGTGGTTGTGGGAAAAAGACAGACCGTCCATGTGTCTCTACATCGGGGAGAAATAGAAATTCAGGTTTTCTTCTCATTGTCCTAGCTGGGTGTAATGCTGGATTTCTACAAGTATCTGACACTGTAGAGAAAAAGAATGCTCTTCTGTTAATGTAATGCTTCTATGAGCATGTCTTAGAAAGCTACACGCCTGGTGGCTCTCATTTGTTTGCAAAGACAAACGTATTGATTAGCTAATCCAACCAGTCTACTTGGAAAAGTCCCATTAGTTAGTGCCCTAGAGCTTATCCAGGTGAAATATAGATTGATTGATAATCAATCCACACTATTACAGAAACCAAAGTCAGGTCCACTGTGTGTATGTCATTATGGAGCAATCCATTCCATCTTCATAGATTGGGATATTTATTTATTTATTTGGATCCCCATTAGCTACCATGAAGGTAGCAACTACTAGATAGACGCCCTTGTTAGACCTCTGTCATCTGTATGTGGATGTTTTCACTTTCCGTGCTGTACACACAGCACTGCAACTGCACAACCACTATCCGAAAACACCCTGATGAACTTAAAACAAGTCCTGTTGAGAAATGTAGTTCAACTGGGGGTTCTTTATATACAAAAGACGTCAGAACCCTGTAATTGAATGTAACTCATTTCTACATTTTGCAAAAGTCAGTAAACAAACTAGTTTGTTCTAAACCATTGAATTTTGGGTATGAGGTGAGAGAAAGAGTAGTTTGACAGAGTTTTATAGAAATGATACCAGAAATTCACTGCTTCCAGCCAAGAAATATTCGGGCACATAAAACTGCATCAAACTATAATGTGTTATTTGTGGTCTTTAGAGTTGTAGGCTGATTTCTTTCTCCTTTGGACAAAGCCATGCTAGCTGTTTCATCTTTTTTCTTTATGCTAAGCTAAGCTAACTATCTCCTGAGTCCTTTAACACACAGATATAAGAGTGATATTCTCATCTTATTCTTGTGAATGAGAGTGTTTCCATTCTTTAAGCGTGACAACTAAAGGCTGATTGTAACATGCGCCTCAATTCTTCTTTGTGTATTTTAGGTGTGGATGTGTCATCCATGCACACCATGAAGACACAAAGACCCAGCACGATGCTGTCCGATGTTCGACAGCTTGTAGCCACAGGCGGAAGCCTCAACCAGCCCAATGATGATGGGGTCACTCTGGTAAGTATGGGCACCTGTGTTAGTGTGTGTGTGAGCTGACCTCTCTTTGTCTCGCTTTCCTTGCCCATGGTTTCTTCTCTATTTTAAACAGATACTGTAGCTTCTCCTTTTCGCTGTCATAACTTAATCTTTGGTTCTCTTTCTCTCTCTCTCTCTCTCTCTCTCTCTCTCTCTCTCTCTCTCGCTCTCTCTCTCTCTCGCTCTCTCTCCCTCTCTCTCTCTGAAGCTCCACATAGCATGTGCCAGTGGTTATAGAGAGGTGGTGTCTGTGCTGTTAGAGAGTGGGGCAGACTCTCATCCTGCTGACAACATCTTTTGGACCCCTCTCCACCTGGCTGCTAAATATGGACAGGTAACTCACAGCTGCTCAACAAAGTATCCAAATGTTGTTGACTCAAATTATGTAGTCCCCTAATTTCAACTCATGTAGTTTCATTGATCCAGTGTGATCGCAGTCATTAATGAAATGACCGAAATAATAAGGAAATGATTGATGGATGGATTGTTCCTCTGAGGAAGTTGCCTCCAGTTACCCTGCACACACCCTGACAAACTGCCCTTTTTGGGCGTATTGATCAGCAACAGTCAAACTGCAGGGAAAGAGCAGCACTGCATATGAATTTGTTACAGCATTTTAGATTAGCAGTTTAATGGTCTCTCTTAGAGGAAAGGAGATTGATTTCCAGATGGGGTGGAGGTGAGCTGTTGGGGCAATGGGATCTGGTGGTTTTGGAGGGGTCCAACTATGAAGGAAGTGGTCATGTTCAGATCTTGCTGACCCAACCACATATTTAATTACATTTCTGGGATGCATTTCAGCCCAGCGTGCTTGGCTGCTGACAAAGAGAATTTATTAATTTGGTATTTTGAGTCACTCTCTACTTCTTCATTCATCTACCCACAAGCCATCTTTTTTTCTCACACTAGGGTGTGTTTTAAAAAATCTTTCTTCCTCTCTGTTACACTGTGATGTTACAAATAGTTACCTCGCAGCATTTCTCTGTTTCATTCATAATGATCAGCTGCCTTGGTTTTCACTCTTTACTCTTAGACGATTTCTTCACCCTTCACCCAGGTATTAGTTGAAAAGATAATGGTTAATCAGTAGATCTAAATGTACAAGTCTTCCTGATAGCAATCCTTAAAATGAAATAATAACATCCTCGTTATAATGGAATAATAACCTCCTTGGGACGTGTTTTTTGACTTTCTGCATACACAATTACTCTGTGTATGTGTGTGTGTGTGTGTGTGTCTGTGTGTGTGTATCTGTAATATGTAAGTGCATCTGACTTAAGAGTGGCAGTCTAGAGGATTGGAGAATCGATTAGGTTTCCCTCACAGTGCTAAATCACCCCCAGCCATTGGCTCTTTACTGGTGCCAGTGCTTTGCCTCCTGCATACCAAGTACCCCCTGAGCCTTCTTAATACTCACTTCCTGTCACCATTCCCATATAGCTGGTCTGACTGTGACACGTCAGCAATGCATGCAGATGCAAACTGTTGCCTGGAAAACACTTTGCTACTGTAACACTAGCTGGTACATTAAGCCCAAAGACCCCTTCTGCTGTGTGGCATACATTATAGACTGACCCTTTAGGAAGATGTATGACCCTATTACTGCAGCTAATTAAGCTTCCCTCTCTGGGCCTTGTGATAAGTTAGACCCTGGCCCTTGGCTTCCTTGGTTTGAGTCAAGGTTTTTCAAGTTGTGTTCTCTTGAGGGAAGAATTTAAATTAGTTTTGTGTTGGATTCTCAAACAAAAATGATGTTAAAATACAACCCTACTGGGATTGGATTAGTTCATTCAGTTTTATAATTAAGGTGCATGTGAAAAGCTGTGGCAATATAACAACCATCAGATTCATATGAAAGTTTAATTTTCTAAAGTACTTCAATGTTAATCTCAAAATTAGGACATCTGAGCTCATACCAAAACCGGTTCTTGCTATCTGAATCCGCTAGGAGGATGCACTGATCCACCTGTACTCATGACCTTTTTTCTGCTCCCCCGGTAAACTTTGACCCATTAAAGAGTTCAGCTCTTGTGGTGCCACTGACGTGTTGTCAGTATTTATAGGGTGTGAGTGCAGCTGACAGGGTTTGTGGGCAGTAGAAATGCTGTAGCTTCATAGCTGAACAGCTGTTGATGTGGGTCAGAGCCAGTCTGCTGAATGTGCTGAGTCACTCTCTTCCATACGTCAGTTGAAGTGTTATTACTCTGCTACAGTGCAAAGACGTTCTGCTACTTCTAGCGTTTGAACTGTAATTAAAAAACTCTGGGTTTTAATCCATTTTAGTAAATTACTTTCATAAAAAGAGTGTTCAAAATCAATTCAGCAGAGGCTGAGACATCCTGATTGTTAGTCCTTAGTTTGTGTGACGATCCAAAAGCTGTGTATCCTACAATTTCCATAATGCAACACTGCAGTCATTTGTCAATGCAGTCAACTCCATGACCCCCCTCCCTTTGTTACGTAGGGTTTATTTCAAGAACTTGTGAAGTCTCACGCCAAAGCCGGAATAATTTGATTCAGACACTGGAAAGCTCCAGATCCACAAAACAACATCACACACCTGTTTTCACAGGCTGAGTAGTAATACTCCCAACGACGAATAAAATAATCTTGATGTGTAAAGTCAGTAGAGTTGTTTTTTATATAGGTTTGATTTTACTGAACCCTTTTTGATACAGTAAACTGTTACTGTCAGTAATAAGTAGAATACTTTTAGTTTGTAGTTAGTTTTACCAGCTGTTAAATTAACTAAAGCATAATTAACTGCAAAAGAAAGTGGGAAAATGTTTGAGGTGTGTAAATACATCTTCAATTGGAAATCGGTCAGATGATCAGAGTAAGAATTTTCCCTGGTAGTGATTGATATTATAAAGCTCAGTCGTCTGTAGTAGTCTAAAAACTGAAAAGTAGGAGGGGATGTATCAGGTTCATTATTTTTGTGGATTGTTTTTCTAGAATTTGCTCTAGTTGAGTAGGTTATTATGTTTAATTATCATCTCATGATACAATTCGCATCTCATTTTCATTTTGAAATGATGCCTTTACATGTATTAAGCTGCTAAGAACGTTTCTGGGTCATGTCATCTTTCATGAATAAGATCCTTGTCTATTCAATAAACTGAGTCACACTTCAGATACTTCAACACATCACACCCGCACACTAATCACAAATCAGTATTCACAGATCACATAGTGCATCACACTTCTTGATGTTGATACAGCTGATACTCGGCTCTACAGAGGCAAACAGGGGTGCTGAAAAAGAGAAAGCAAAAAGACGGTAGACGATGAAGGAGTAATGAGAGAGAACAAGTCAGAACTGAGAGACTGAGAGCCTGTGTGAGCTTTGTCTAAAAGAAAAACCTAGACAGAACAATAGAGGACAGAGGTGACAGCCATCACACATCACTGTGTGTAGAAATGAAGGTAGATAACTATGGGCTTCTTCCACTGACATGTGATGGAAGATATTATTAAAGGCTCTCTTCAGTCAGGGGTAACACATGTATCGACCTGTCAGGTGAGACACATACTGTATGACTTATCTGTTTCAACTCTAGGTTTGTGTCACAGTATATCCAGCATTTACATTTCTGCATCTACCCTGTAGCAATAAATGTGGCAACGACTTACAGAAGAATCTTCAAAAACATTAGAAATCTGCTTTATTGTTCTTGTACTGGTGGTTTAAAAGACGATGCAGTTAATAGTGCCCCAGAAATATTTTTCTAGGATATAATGAAAATGGATGTGTGTGTTTCTCCAATCTCTTTCAGACAAGCATCGTTAGCCAGCTCCTGAGGCACGGAGCAAACCCAACTCTTTTGAACTGCAACCAATACAAGCCCTCAGGTAACACGTATACTCACATTTGCCCGTACCCACACAGAGATGTTGCTGCTGGATTGGGCAAAAGTATTTTAGCAAGCAAGAAGTAATGAAGCAAAGAGGAGGTATTTATCTGAGCCTGTTTAAATGCATTAATAATCACTGTGATAACATAAAACACAGGCTCACCCACACACACACACACACACACATATAGTGTACTCAGTAAATGAAGCTCTGTCATAATCAGTGTCTGGTGAGACTATCTGTGCCCATCTGATTATGTCTACTCATGCCTGTACAAACATACACACATGCACTGATTAAATTTGGGTGTTAACATTAATCACAAGGGGCTGCTGTGATTTATTTGCTAATGGGCATAAAGGTACCTTATCATTATCCAAGGGGTATGTTTAGTTTTTTTAATAACTAAAGCATACAATATCAACAGTGGAGGTCTAAATAAAGACAATTTCTGTCGATTCAATGAATGATCTCATGTCCTGCTAGCGTGCACATGGGGACGCATGTATATGCACAAATTCCTGCCAGCTATATATATATTTATATACATTTATCAGATATATTATAATAAATGAAGAACAAGATAAGCAGATGAAACAATAAATAACTGGAAACATCTTATCAGTTGCTAGCCAGGCCTGTATGTCAAATACTGCATGTGATGATAAATGAAACATATAAATGCCAACATATAGTAGGGAAGAAGAAGACTGGCATCCAATGTTAACATGCATGTAAAGTGCATTGTACTTTTATTACTAGAAAACTCTAAAGGTACTTTTCTTAGTGAAGAGCAGTTTCTCTGTTGGCGTAATAGTGTTAATTTACATATTAATATAAATTACACACACACACACACACACACACACATCAGGGGTAGAACTTCCCACATCTCAAAGCTGAACAGAACCGTTATAAAACCACCCAGTGCACCAGGCGGCTGATGAATGTAGTGTAGTCATTGAAAATGTAAGCGGTGTCTCATGTTTTAGTTATGGAATGTGTCATACTGGGTCTTTTTTTGCTCCTAACCTTTCCATTGTGGAATAGAATATCATTGCTGTCTATAACCATTTACTCCCATGGCTTCATCACACCTCTGACTGCCTCACTCTGGCCTAAATCAATAGTGCCTTCTAGCATGCAGGCTTAGAAAAGATGTGAGACAAGCCCTCTTTTTCACTTGGAGCCCCACACCCCTCCCTTAGCATCCACATAACAAAAGAAAGCCAGAGAAAGAGATAGGAGTCTAGGGGGTTGTCAGTCACACAGAAGCCAAAAGACAGGATGAAGCCATTCCCCTCCCTTGTGCCCTGTTAGACCTCATTACAGACAGGGGGATCTTAACACCCTCCTCCTCTTAAGCACAGTTGGATTGATCCACAGTGGGGTTCACATTCTGCACCAGTGCAGGCTTGATTGTGAAGACAACAGAAAGGTGTCACTGTTTTTTTTTTCAGACTATTATGGTCTTTAGCTAACAATATTACCACGCTCTCAGTGGCTTTTCAGAAATTGCACAGAATGGTGAAAAAATCAATGTTGCGCTTTTCGTCTACATCAAATTAAATCGTGTGTATCATGTCACCAGACACTGCCGTGTCAGAGCTCATTGCTGAAATGCTGCTGAACGCAGAGGAGAGCTGGCTGCAGAGACTGACGGACCCCTCTGCTCCTCTACCCTCCGCTGACCAACGCTATGATGGCGGTTCACACGACCTCAACACTCCTGTCAAGAACATGTGAGTTAACAGTTGCATAAGCACAAATGATGCCTCATGGATATGGCCACAGATTGTAAATTGTGTCTCCACCCCACCCCACCACCCCCATGTTTTTTTCTCTCATCCTCCCTCTTCTAATCTGCTTCCTATCCCTCCATCTACTGTGTCTTTTCCAACATGTTCAACAATCACTCAGGAACCCCCTGGGTCTCTCTATATCTAAGCGAGACAGTCTGCTGGAGAAGTGTGCCATGTTCAGAGAGGCAGGTGGAGCACTAAGTCGACAGCCCTCCCAGGATAATGGCCTAGATGGCCCCTTTAGCTCTGGAACCAGCAAACTAGAGCAGGTACCTTGTCCTCTTACATCTCCTACACAACAAAAAAAAACAAAGTATAACAGTTAGACCATACATAATCCCACATGTCCAAGGAGGTTACACAAGGAAAAAGATTTAATATATTCCATATAATTAATAATTGTTTTAGATCTCCACTAATGTGCATTTGAAACCCAAGAGCATTGTAGATCCTCAAATGAATTGAGGTAGTTTTCTTAAAAGGTTCATGGATTGACAAGGACATGTTATTATTCCATGGCTAATAGAAAAGATCAGTTGGTGAAGAGTTTGATTGTAAAAAATATCTGTGAGCCTCCGGCAGTGGAATATAAGTGGAAACCACTATCCCAGACTTTAAATTGATCATGTAAAAGAATCTCTGCCTTAAGATGCATATCGTGGTGCCAGCATGTTCATATTAACTCCCACCTTGCATTTTCCTCAGGTCAAGCTGATGCCTCCAGCTCCCAACGACGACCTGGCGTCCCTCAGTGAGCTGACCGACAGCAGCCTGCTCTACGAGATGCAGAAGCGCTTTGGCAACGACCAAATCTACGTACGGCTCCAGTGTCCTTGTGCCACTAAACAAGGAATCCTACTCAACATTAAACATGCATTAGAACATAGGACACAGAGCAATACAAACACACATTCCCTCTGGGGCATAACTGGGCCACTATAGTTGTTTATTTATGTGGAGTGTTGTGTTGTTTACGATGTGGGAATTTCAGAGTGTGATGTTTGGATCACATCACACGTTCTTTATACCCATGAGCAGGACAGTGGATTTCCCTCTAGCATTTACTGTGTTCATGTGGTGTCTGTTTCTCAAGTATAAACATCACACACAGTTACAAATACTTTACCTCCCCTCCTGTAGACTGCAGATAATGTTTATATTTGTGACCTATGACTACTTTGAAGCCCATGACTGCTGGTGAATAGTGATTTTTCTGAATGGATATCTTTATTAGTCTTAGTAGTTTGAGCATCAGGTTGTGTTCATGAGCTAAATCCCTTCCCCTCTCTTTTCCGGCCTGCTGACTTAAGAGCATAAGAGTACCTAATTCTAATACACACACTCATACACTCCCACTTATACTGGTGACAATTACAAAATCAATACCATTTAGATCGATTGGAAAGATAAATCCATAATCATATTCAGGAGTAAAATGCCTTAATCTCCAACAATTGGTCCATTTCATATTCCTGTCATTTAAAACTGTAGTCTGGCCCATACTTCTCCATGGGGACTGAGCTCTATAAAGACTGGAACCAGATCAATGTGAAGCTATCCGGTGCACTCTTTTCTCTGTGAAGAGGCAGTAATAGTCTGTTATTATGGAAACCCAGATGGGCGACAGAGAGTAGGGTTAGCCACAGCAGGGGACACAGATAAGGGGGTGACAATAAAAGGTAGTAGCCTGGTGGATGGAGAAAAGAGACATTTTTTCAATTCAGAATAATGAGGGCTTGATTTTAGGTACAGTCCGTTAGGATCAAGAAGTGGTGAAAAGAAAGGACAAAGTGCAGCTTTCATGAGGGCGTCAGAGAATGCCAGATCTGATTGTGTATAACTCCTCTTGGAGTCACGCAACAGTCGTGCATTATGCTCCGTTCTGTTTGTAGCAAAGATATTTTTGCCAGGTAAAAGAATGATGGCTTAAGTTTCAACAATAACTTCAATCAATCTTTTCTAAAAGTGTTTTCTTGGAAATGGCCAAGATAACAGTTGACTTTCATGTTACCAAATAACTTAATTTCTGCCCTTCTTCTTCACCGTCTTGTTTCTATATTTAAGGTACTTGACCTTATATACAAAATAGAGGGCATTTTGAGAAAGGGCTGGACAGAAATAGGGGGAGAACAAAGGCAGGGAAGGCTCCATATGTTCCCAGCAGGGTGGTCAGAGACGGGGCTTTGATGAGTGGTCTGCTGCCTTCTGTCAGGATAGAAAGACCATCGCACTGCTAAACCCTTGAGGAGAGTGGCAAGGAACTGGGGAACGATGTGACAAAAGAAATTGATGAAGGCTGGGTTATTGACAAGCATGTTATAAGATTAAACAACATTTAGTGAGGAAGTTGTGCATACAAGTTTTTCAGAGCCAATAGTTTAACCTTGAGCCGGGGCCTGAGGGTAGGGTTAGCAGCATGTTACGAAATGTTAGCAATGCCTGCGCTCTCCCAGGGGACGGAGCGTTAGCTTTCAAACAGCCTCTGGGTTTAGTGGAAAGGGTCAAAATTGGGAGTTGGTTATTTTTATCTAAATGGCCTCTGGGTTTGTGCGTTTTTTATTGGATAAGGGTCATTATTGAGGTTGGAAGTCATTGGAAGTCCCTTTCTAACCTTTCCCTGCCATGCGATAACCATATTCTTATGATAATTGAGATTGTGAATGAATATGAATATTGAGGTTAAGGAGCGCGTGGGGCAGCGCTTCTATTTTTAGGTTAGTGTTGGCTTTAGGCGGCCTGTAAGTAATTATACCCCCCTTCGGCCTGTTTGGATATCAAAACGGTCTGTGCATCCTCACACCCAAAAGATAAATATTTTACAATATTGGATTCACTTTTTGTTCTCAACCGAGTTACAGAGTAAAACATCAATGGGGTGTGTTTTCTCTTCTCTTTTGTAGACTTACATTGGACACATCCTTCTGCTGGTCAATCCAAACAAAGAGCTGCCCATCTACTCCACTTTGGTAAGCATGCATTTAAATTACCTCTACTTCACATAGGCTTACAATATGTGCTGCGCTTAGCTCTCTTAAGGTTGAATTTGCAGGTCTGTGCATGATGATCCATGCGTGAAACAACTTTACATTTCATAGGCTATGCATTTTCCATGCTAAATCATACTATAAAGGAGGTGTGTTTGCTGTATAATGAGCAGGGCATGAACAGATGAAATGGACCTTGTGGTTGATAAATAATGCAGTCTTCCTGTCAGTGATACACAGCACAAGGCTGACTCCACATCAGCAAGGGAAGTGGGGGATCCAATTTACCTAACACACACAAACACACTCACTCAGACTGTATTACAATACCTCTCCACTAATTTTTCAATCTATTAGTGAAAAGCAGCATAGGTAACATGTAACAGCTTGTGGAGACTGTCAGAGAATGACTGACAGGCTCTGATTCTTTAATGTTGTGACATGAATCGACAACAGCATGTGTCACCTTATTTTAAAAAGCGGATAACTCATTTTGAAATAGCTGAATTAATGCCAGCTTAGTGCTTGCCCATGTGGGTTTGGATGGAGGAGGAGACATTTTCTCCTGCCACGACAGAATGCAGCCAAGCCCCCTCTGGCTGTCCCATTCCTGCCTGTGTCTGGATTCACTCCAGGCATCCATACCCAACTGAGAGGGTATGTGGAGAAGGGAGGAGCCAGTGTGAGAAGGACATATGTCACAACATGTGTGATCTGCTGGCCGTCTGTCACCCCCTCTGGTCTGGTGGTCTACAGCCCACCCTCTCTCCCTTTTCCACAGCTACAAATATAGCCCTGGCACACATCTGCTGGACCGGTCACAGATAGGGTCGTTACAGTACAGTCATCTCACAGTTCACTATGATAAACAAACTGATTTCAGGTCTGGACTGAAAGCTTGTCAACATTTTCAGGCCGTAGTTGAGATCTCCATGTGTGCAAACAAAAACCAGACAGCTGATCAGATGTAGTTAATACTTTGGTCCATTTTAGCTCCATATTTATATCTCCCATTTTTCTGTTGCAATACATTATGCCACAATATGTTGTTACACCCTTAAAAGGAGGGAGGCAGAGGGATTATTGTTACTTTTTTCTATTACAGTGACGTGGCCTGGAATTTCGCTATAATGCATATGCTGACTAATGGGTTGTTATTATAAATTAAATTAGCCAGGATGAGTGTCTGGGTCATCTTAAGCACGTGTATTTATTTAAATTGATTACGGTTTTCAATTAACACCTAATTGATATCGTAGTCACTTTAACATGGTTGGACTGATTAGTAAACCACACCTTCAGAGAGCGGGTCGCATACAACCTCACACAGGTAAAGAAAGTTATACCCAGCATGGTTTCACTGTTTTGCTGAAACGTTATCCTCTCTGTTGCTCAGCCCATGTGTGTATCCATGTTACATAAGGTTGTGATCCAATGTCTTGTCTCTCTCAGGTGAGTCAGTTGTACCTGAGCTCCACAGGTCGTCTGTGCTCCTCCCTGCCACCTCACATCTTCTCCTCAGCAGAGAGGGCTTACCACATGATGCTGCAGGAGAGACGCCCGCAGTGTTTCATTTTAAGGTACGCCCTCCTCCTTCAACACACACACACACACACACACACACACACAATGAGCTCTGTGCTTTGGCATTATGAGACAAAAATGTCAACAGAGCAAAATGATTGTGCGAATAATACTAATAATAAGTTCAGCTGGCCACCTGGTTTGGCCACACCCCTCTGCCACACACCTGTTAAACACTCCCTGAGAGATTAATAGCTCCCAGTCCGGGCTGAGCTGCAGACCCGTTCAGTGTTCACACAGAGATGGATTTTTGCTGGGAGCGTTACAGCTTCTTGCTCTTTGTCCTCGGCTGGACTGAGGCAGCTCCCTGATTGCAATTAAATCCCGTTCCGGCTCTCCAGTGACATTCCCGCTGAGTTGTAACCAATCTGGCATAGAGTTAATGCGCCCTGGCCACAGACCATCCATCTCACTCACACACACAAACAAACACACACACACACACACACACACAAGGACATTGTGCTGTGCATTCCCACGTACACACACTCTCCCTCTCTTGTTTCCTTCATTCTTTCCCTACTGCACTTCATCGCTCCTTTTCTCTTTCGTTCAAGCATCCTGTTTCACTCCATATTTCCTCATACACGCGCACACACACACACACACACACACTTACACATTTACTAGCAATCAGCGGCCATGATCCCCAGAGGCTAGTGCTTTAACAAAATGCCCTTGAAATCTAATATAAACTGCTAAATGAAAAGACAGTGGAAAGGCCTTTGGACTTCACACTCAGCAGGGCCGTTAGTAGGAAATATAGCAACACACATACACACAGACAAACAGCGCACCACAGCAACCCTGCAGTCATTAGTAAGGGCTTCTGACCTTCTGAAGCCATCTGCTTGGTGTTACTATGCCGGTCTCGACTCTCTGCATGTCGGTGAGTGTCAGAGCATGTACTGTGGCTGTACCTTATGTCAGATTTAAAATCCACTCAATGCTAAATTAAAAACAGGCCTCCAGTGCCAAATACGTTGTGACAGTAACAGCATGTGGAAAATGGTGGTGAATGGAGCAACGTTAGTTGTGTTAGAAAGAAGGAATAGATTGTGAATTTGATGGGATGCGTCCCTGAAGGGGTGCTGTCAGGTGGGTGGAGACATGTAACTGAGGTGACAGATGTGAGAAACACGACTCATGCATAACACCTATTCTTGTGAGACACATTGAGAGAAGTGTAATGCACACAGTTGCTTGATTGTTGTTGTCTAGCTTTCCTTGATTGCAGCCTTTTAATTTGAGTATTTCAGCTTGCCCATTTTTGGCTGCGTTCTCTATTTATACATTTTTTGCTTGTTTTGACATTAAAGGATTTCAAGTCTGTCTTAAAACAGTAGTCAGGTGCCTGTATGGACATTAATACATGTTTTGCTTCCTGTATTGAAGTACAAGTAAGACAAATGTGGGCATATTCCAATGTTGCAGTCTTTGGTATGGATTCCTCTCTCTGTGTTAATATCCTTCCACTACAACTCAGTAAGGAGAAACAGTCCAGGGAAGCTCAAATAGGGAACTGTAACTTTGGAAGATACTCACTTGATTTGTTTAACTGAGACTCCTGAAGCCTTTAAATTAGCTTCAAATAAACTTTAAACGAGGACTGTGGATGTTGTCCCCCATCACTTCTGTTGGAAGAGCATTAGGAAGGGATCCCTTGAGGACCAGTGTGAACAAGAGGGATGATCACAGAAAGCAAAGCCTGTTTTACTGTTCATATGTGCTATTGTTTTAAACAAAGACATGGAACAAATTAGAGACAATGACAACATGTTAAACAAACATATCATCACCTACGGCATGAATGACGAATGATGATTAAATCTGCATTTTTTTGGCTCTCTAGTGGTGAAAGTGGTTCTGGGAAAACAGAGGCCTGTAAGCAGATAGTGAGACACCTGACAGCTCGCTCCAGCCCCAAAGGCTTTGCACTGGAGCCCAGAATGAAACACGTAAGTCTGGGCAGTCACTGGGTGGGGTTTCCTGGAGGCTCATATGGCCAAGGAACATGTGATGTAACCGCAGTGTCCCGTGGGCAATGAGTCTTGAAACTTTTGTTGCTCTCATGTCTTTTTTACTTTGAGTTTGCACAAAAGGCTCAAAAACTCAAATCTTACATCCTTTCTCCCATGTCTTCCTTATGTCTTACTGTGCTTATTGTTCTGTCCCCCATTTCATCTCTGTGATCAAAAATCAGATAGCACACAGAGTGTAGTGAGGCAGTGTTCATAGCTGTGTAAAAGTATCCTACTGTTCTCTCGTGGTGTCGTGGTGTGGGAGAGAATAGATGTATGGATTAGTTCACCAGAGTAGCGTATTCTCTGCTTTTCAGCCGTTCAAAGACCATTTGAGCATTCAGACCCTGTGCTTGATTGAATCATCAAGGCGACACTATCTCTTATGATGCTGTTGATTTAGGAGAGAAGCATTTGCAGCAGAGAAAATTGTTTGGGCATTATTCTGCCGGGCAGTTTATTCTCCCTTCCAGGAGTATTGATTAAAAGGAACAAAACATGAGAGAACAACAAATACCCATATCTCCTCCATGGCACATGTGCCAGTAAATCAGGAGAAGCTACAATCATAGAAAAGATAATGACCAGAACTTTTGTTTTAATATTAAATTAAATAAAATAAGAAAGTGTTTAAACAAGGTCAGACTTACCTTGTATTGTATATGAAAAAGAAAAAGAGAGAAAAGAAGAAACTGTAATTTAGATCAGCACTTGTTTAAGATTATGACTTGTTTGTGGTGCTTAACACATGATTAACTGCCCTGCATTCAATCTATCAGTTGGGCAACAAAGCAGTGTGTAGCCTGGGAGTGCAAGTGCTGTGTTCTGATGAAGTCATCCTTGTGTAGTCAATATCTGGGTCAGTTCACTCTGTGATCATCCTGGGACACAAATAATACTGCGCACCCTCTTAATGGATGCATATTGACATCTAGTGGTAGAAAGAGGAATGGAAACAGAACTCCTTTGTTTCAGGCCTAGAAATCTTTGCAAGAAAGATCAATGTTTGTAAGTTGATTTCATTATTTTGGATACATTTGGATAAATAAAGACATGTATATTCTGCAGTCAAAGTAAGTCTTAAAGATATTACAAATCACTGGTAACATTTCCTTTGATCAAAAATGCAGGTTAACTGTATTCTGGAGGCCTTCGGTCATGCAAAGACTCTGAGTAACAACAACTCCAGCCGCTTTATCAAGCTGTTGACCCTACAATATTGTGACAAGAGGAAGACACTGCTCAGAGGTAACCTACATTTCTGTCGTGTAGCACTCGATGTGAACTGATTGTTTGTAAGCTTTACTTTAACTTTCAGAAAGTATTGTGTTTATTCCACATGAGAGACGGCTACTCCCAAAACATTGTACTTAATTCTTCAAAATGTTATATTTTGGTTTACTTTTGCCAAACCTAAAATAAAACGTTTCATTAGATTTTTTAAATTTCACTTGGTTATTCTTGATAAAATGTATTGCCAAGTTTGTCATTGTTTTCACAATCTGGATTTACTACGTGTGCCAGTAGGTTTATGAAAATAGTACAGAGACTCACAATACATACACTACTGTATGATGATATAGTTTTCTATGAAGTTAGGTGCACAGCAGTGAAACGCCAGCAGGGAGCAGAAAAACCCCATGAGTCTTCACTTGTTTCTATTTGTGCTCCATTTTTACAGCCCTGCTCACCTTACTTAACCCCAGTTCATTTGACTGCACTGCTATCATCAGCACTGTGGAAATGTCATTTCTATTTTTTATTGAAGTATAAAACACCTCTGATGTTTCAGCCCGTGTGTACGCCCACATGCTGGAGAAGTCTCGCCTGGTCCACCTGCCTCCTCACCAGCACAGCTTCAGCATCTTCTATCTGATGGCTGAAGGCCTGTCGCCTGAGGAGAACAGCGCACTTTACCTCAACAATGTGCTAGCTCATAGGTACATGGCTGTTAGCTGACATATGTATTTTGATAGTTTATAAAATCATTGGTGAAAGTAAACAGTGTGTGCTGGTTGGTGTTCAGTTTAATGACTCTTTAAGTGCTTGGACACTTTTTGAAAAAATATTAGAGACCTTAATTTGCTCACGTGAAATACATACTGCTAAAAAGCTGCAGAGCTCAGAATATAAAGTTCAATCCAACACTTATAATATATAATATATTAATATTTGATATCCTTAGAGCATACATGATCAACTTTCGGTCTCTGTATGCACACCCTTGTGTGTGTGTCTGTGTGTGCACATTTATATGAACGTGCATTTCTTACTTTTATCTGACTTTAATTTGTGTTTGTGTTGCACATCTCTGCTCATGCGTGTTCTTACTTGTAGAGTTTCTGTGCGTGTTATCCAATGTACACCACCAGTGTGATAACCACTGGCCTGAATTGGTCTGTTTTGGAGCTTGAGAAGCACGCCAGCCCCTCTGGCATCACACCAACCCATTGTGTCTTTGTGTGCCTCTGCTGGGTGTGCGTGATCCAGCTCTGCAGATTTAAAGCCCTGCTTGGCCTTTCTTCTCTCTCCCAAACACTGCTCTCTTCAAAGTGTCTAGGACTGTATGTAATTCTGCACACAACTACCTCATAAATATTTTGGTTCTATGTCTCTATCATCCAAAGATATGCACATAAATTCCTGCTGAGCACATGGTTACATGTTTGGAACCAATGCACCTGCCGTTGTACACTGATCACAAGACTGACCTTTGTCTCTATGTTTGTTTTGTTTTGTGGTTGTCCAAAGTATCAGTCCATACTCCCCATATTTCTTTTCTTACTCCAGGTATCTTAGTGGAAGACTTGCAGGGGAGAACCCTCCAGTAGCTACCGCCTCTACCCAGAGCAGGGAACGCCTCGCAGCTGTCAAACAAGCTCTGCGAGCCCTGGGCTTCAACAAGCAGGTATTGATTGGCACTGCATACAGCTTCTGTTGAGGCTGTTTATTCAAAGGTTATTGACAGCAGGGATCATTCAAAGTTTAGATGTCACAGACCCTGAAATTGCCACTTATAAGGTCATTGATGAGATTTAGCTAGAGTCTGAGTGTGTCTGATTCAAGGGGTTGGATATGAAATATTCGGCCTAGATCATGTGTTTCAATTATCTAATAACCATATGAAATGTGTGACCCTATGCAGACGACAGCACTTTGATTTACAAATACTGCGTGCATGTAGTGTGCTACAGTGTGTGGTACAGTCTGTCCTGTGTACCGCCAGCCATGTTCCCAGCCCATTATCAGGTTCTATTCTTAGATTCCCAGTCAGCATCTGCCAGCAGTGTGGGACCACCATCTCATCTTTTAATCCAGCAGCAGTCAATACACGCAGGAAAAGCCTAAGGGACAGAGGAATATAGGGATAGATAGTGGTATCATCAGAGGGCACTAGTGTCCACTGGATAAGGGAGAGAGTCCAAGGGACAGAAGGAATGGAGGAGTAGGAGTGGAAGTGATAGATCACCCATTGGTTTCTGTCTAAGTCTAATCAGGGGATGACTCTCAGTCCAGACCCAAAGGTCAATCGTCATTAACGCTCCCTATCGCTCCTTTTCTCTCCCTCTCTCTCCCTCGCTCCCTTTCTTCTCCTTCCTAAGTGGGGGGAGTCTGTCTGCGTATAGAGTGTCAGGCAGGGACTAATGCTTGTGTTTATCTCCCAGATATCAGCTCCAATATCCTGCCGAGAGTGCACGCGCAGACATATTCTCACACACACACACAAGCACACACCCTCAATCTCAAACATCCCTCTCTCAGAGATTCAGAGCAGTGGGTAAGGAGGTATTCCATTAAGCGTCCTCTACACAAGGGCAGAGATGAAGGGAGAGTAGGACGGAGTAGGAAGAGTTGTTTGTGAATGAAGGGAGGAGTATTCATGCATGTATTTTATAAACATTTTTCACAATTTGCAATACAGTGAAGGATAAGACTGGTTATTCTATATTTCTCTTATTGTCAAGAGATCCACTGAACATTTAAAATGTGTGTGTGTCTCACAGTGCTTTCTGACTTTCCTACCATTTGGTATGTTTCAAGTATTTGAGATTGAAAACTAAAAACTCCAGGTGACTCCAGTAATGAAAAAACGCTTTATCAGGCTTTGGCCATTACAATACTTGTTTTGAATCTGTGTAAGTTGGTATTAAGTAGTGAAAAAATAGAAATCCATGTTTTTGACCAAACCAAGATTTTACTCATTTCAAACTGCCAGTAGTTAATTTTCTCTGTCTCTCTCACCCCCCACTCTCTTTCTCTTTCTCTCTTTTCCACTGTCTCTCTCTCTATCTATCTGCTAGGAGGTTGACTCAGTGTTTATGCTGCTGTCTGCTGTGCTCCATATTGGGGACCTACGTTTTACTGCATTGACAGATGCCGATACAGCCGTCCCTTCTGACCTGCAGCTGCTGGAGAGAGGTCAGTGCTCCCGTCACATGACCGGGGGTCACATCCCCCCCCCCCCCTGTGTGGAGGTGGGATAGGGGCGTGGGGAGGAGGGGTTCATCAAACCCACTCATCTTGTTTACCCCGTCGTCATCTCCCTTAGAGTTCTGTTTGGCCGCTTGCCAGCATTAGCTATAGCCCAGACAGTCACCTGTTTGGTAAGCCTCATTATTTTCTGCCAAATCGTAACTACGGTGAGAAGAGACTGCTCTTACACACACACTTTCCCGCTATTGAGGTCAGTGTTTTCTGTCTTTCTTTGTATTGCTCCCTCATTATGCAACCACTACATGTGCTCCTGTGACCCCTGACCTTAGTGAGATGGTAAACAAGTGACATCAGCGCCTGAAAGGGAAAGAGCCGTTGTCACGGAGATGTGATGTCATGGCTAGTGATGTCAGGAAAGGGGTTCTGGGTTGCTGTCACCTATTTCTGCTACTTGTTTGTGGGCTCTGCTCAGAAATCCACCGATGACTAATTGCTGCCAGCTCCAGCGATCGATTAAGCGGGAATGATCTGTAGCAGAGCTCAGCTTGTTGTGCTCACAGCGTGATATTATCATCTGAGCAGGGAAGAGCAGAATGGGTTCTGAGTACCTTTTGTGTTATGGAAGTCCTCACAGTTAATGTTTAATGTTGTTATTTTGATGGTTTTCATCCTGTCACCATGTCGCTGTCATTTATTCTGCCTCTCTGTCTTCCTCTGCACAGTTTCTGGAATGTTGCAGGTGTGCACCAATGACTTAAGCACCGCCCTCACTTCTGACATTCAGTACTTCAAAGGTATCTACTCACCAGCCTTTGCCATCACTTGTGTCGCTACTCGACACACATAAGCAGTTTCACAATGCTTATCACCTGATTCATTTTACTGCAAAGGCAACCTGCATGTTAATAGGGTGCAGCAACTTTTAAAAAAGCAGCATGTCTTCTTAAGAGTAAGATTAGTCTAATGTCTCTATCTCAGGCCTGTAGTATTGACCACAGTGTTTATGGAAATAGACATTCCAAATTGTTTTTTTAAAAAAGATCACATTGTTGAAAAGATCTTCTCTGTGAGATCAAATATTTTCAGATAGCAATAACGTGTTGGATCCCTTATTGTGACGATATGTACAGAGACATTTTATAGATGAAATGATAGACAATAAGCCATTGCTCTCTGCTGGACAAATTATGTAATGGAAACAACAGCATTGATTTTTTTTTGGGAGAGGATCTTTCCTGAAAATTGTTAAAATCAGCAGATTAATACTGGCCATGCAGTTGCAGAAGAGGACTTTGTTAAGCGTAAACCACACTGTTCCGTGTTTTCTTACAGCAGAAAACATACATTTTTGTATAAATTGGGACATAAAATCCTGGGGAAATTGGTTATTTTAAAAGAAATATGAAACATTTTCAATGAAAAAAACAACTAACCATACAAATACTTTACTATCAAGTGCCAGACATTGTGTTGCCTTGTCCCTTTTGCGTCAGGTGATGTGATCACTCGGCGCCTCACAGTGGAGATGTCGGAGCAGTACAGAGACCAGCTAGCGAAGGCCATCTATGGACGCCTCTTTAGCTATCTCATCAACAGTACCAACGTCTACCTACAGGGACACGACGACAGCATTGGGTACAGCTCTGTGTGTGTGTGTGTGTGTGTGTGTGTGTGTGTGTCTCTGTGTGTGTTTGTTTATGCACGTGTGCCAAGGGGTTTTTCTATGGAAGCCCAGGCCGTTGATAACAGTTATTACAAGCACCAGCAATGTAGTTTATCTGTCATCACACAAAACCAGTCACTCATTCCGAGTCTCTGGAGTGACGACACTGATATTGTAATATAACACATAGTTTAGAGTGGAGGTTTGTCATAGTTTACATTGCATGACATGACATGTAGCAGTAGGAATGTACATTGAAATGGAAAATACTGTACAGGGTAGCGATGGAGGACACACCCAAGGTTTATGTGGAGGTCTCGCACACAAAACCTTAAATACGCGCGCACACACACACACACACACACACACACACACACCTAGGTGGAGGCCATGGGAGCCTTGGTGTTGTTGATGTTGTGAAGTCTTATCACACTCTGTCAGATAACCAGGACTCCATCTTCAGGAATGTGTTTGTGCTTTGCCTTGTTTACACGCCAACCACAGAATGTAATAAATTTGTCAAGCACACTACTCATGACACACCCACTTCAGATGTGTTATTGCACACACAAACATGATAATTCCTGCCAGAGTGACGCATTCAAGCAAACAAGTTATCACTCTGATCCTGGAGAAAAAGTCATTCTATTAAATAATTATGCTCTCTATCTATTAATTTCTTCCAGTGATCCTGCCTTGGAAATTGGGATCTTGGACATCTTTGGGTTTGAAGAATTTCAGAGGAATGGATTTGAGCAGGTGGGACGATGCTTACTTTTATTAGATTTCGGTCAACCTTCCCCCACCCCCTAAAAAACGCATCAGTGTTGTGTTTCCTTTCCCTTTAGACTGACAAATGCATTCATGACATTCCCTGATTAAAACACCATGGGCTTGGAAGGCCATCCTGAGCTGTAGAAATCTCTCTGAATGTATGTGGTATTGTAGTTTCAAACAGATCTGAATGGTATTCTTAACATATCTGGGACTTATCTATTTTAACCCAGACATTTTAGTCTGTAATGAATGAGGTGAGGTCTGTGGCTCACTGTGGCGTGATATTCAGCTGTCCTCAAATGAACTGATCGCTGACACAATGACTGTCTGTGTGTAAGATATCAGAGTAATAGGCAGCTTCAAACCACTGTGTGTGTGTGTGTGTGTGTGTGTGTGTGTGTGTGTGTGTGTGTGTGTGTGTGTGTGTGAGAATCTTATGTTTTACATTTTGATTCAGTTTAGATTTACAGGGTCACAGTATGATTCAGTTTGTATTCTTGGGGTCACAATACAAATCAGTATGGATTCTTGTATTAAAATCAAATCTCGACACAATGAAGTTGCTCCCAACTTGATTCTTTTGTATGAACTGTTAACATTTGTCTCAAGGCTGCATTGTTCACATAACTGAATAAAACAGATTAGAAAGAATGGCTAGATTATTTCAGATTCAAGAAGTTGCATCCACAATATTGTGTCAGCGTTGTGGTCGTACAGTAAGCTCAACTGCCAGTTATGTTTAATAGTCAGCAGTCTGGCTAAAAGCATGAGTAAATCTGTCCTGTATTAGCGCTCAGTGCACAGGAATGGGAGCTTAAAAATAGCCCACCAATATCTCCTTCTTTTTAGAGAGGTTATTAAGATCGGACCGGTTGATGTAGTTTTTCCTTCACCATAGCATCATACAACAGCTACATGTGTAGTAGTATTTAGCAGGGAGAAGTAAAGCCATTTTTAAGGTACAAGATTAGATCCATAAAGAATAGAAACCTTGGTCAGTTGTCTTCCCCCCCACCACTACTGTGTATGTAGAAAAGTGTATTTTAAGGTGTGTGCTTCTGTACGTACTATGCACACGGATGGATCAGCTTGTCTGCGATGCTTGGTTGCTTTCACTCTGTCAGTGTGATTACACTGCATAGTGTACAGAGTACAACATGTGCAGCTCTTTACAGCTCACCTGGTATGGGCTGTAAATCTACCAAGTGCTCGTCAAGCATGCACCGGTAATAGACTACCCCACTGTAATACCAACAAGGATCACGGAAGAAAAGTCTGTATATCACAATGTGTGTGCGTGTGTGTGTGTGTGTGAGTGTGTGTGAGAGAGAGAGAGGCGTTTTCACACATGTAGTTCAATTCTCTGGTCCGAATCAGTTGCTGAGTTTTCACCGTGGTTTGGTTTGTTTTTACACAGAGCAAAACTCCAAGCATCATACAAACCATGTGAGAACGTTCACTCCACTTACTGCTCAGATGTGTCAGGAGATGTTACACACAGTAACAGTAGGTGGCGGCATGAACCATTGAAGTTGGGTTGTATTCTGCCAGTAAAACCAAAGAAGAACAAGAGAGTAAATATAGGCACAAGGTCCTGTGTTGTGAACTTGTGCATATTTCTGTGGGAGCAACATTGCTGGTTCCTTTTCTGGCTAACTGCTGCTATGAGAAACAGATTTCAGGCTCCGCCGCTTAGCTCAAACTTGTGGCGTATACTACATAGCAAACAACTCACTGAGACCCTTTAGAAGAACTCTAGAGCGGTTTGTTTGTGATGGGAATGTGGTCCGACCTCGATCCGACCCAACAATGTGGTATACCAAAATATCTAAGTTTACATGCTCATCAACTGATTCTGACCAGAGAAATAAACTACAGGTGTGAAAACGCTCTTAATTCATAGTCCTCAAGAGGCTATGTGCTTATTTTTGCTACTTAGAGCTTACGTTCCCTTCCTGCAGACCTCCCAATCTCCTACCAGCTTGCATTAAGGCCAGTCTGTGTTTGTCTTTGCTTTTGTGCGCTCGTGTGACTTTGGTTTTCGTGTGTGGCACTGAGATGTCAGCGGCCTTACTCTTTCTCTGGATGTTCTCTAATCTAAGTGGAAGCGAGGGATCGTGTGACCTTTCCTCTTCTGGTCACACAGAGAGCAAGAGCAAGTGCCAGAAGAGCAAGGGGGGGGTACCAAAACAAGAAAAAAAAGAGACACTATCTCTGGCAGTTGGCATCGCCTGTCTCTTTCCCTCAGACATCTTCTCCATTGTTGCTGCCTATCACCTACCCACAGAAGAGAGAAGAGGAGGAGCAAGGTCTCGATAAACAAACACAGTGATCTCTTACAATCTTACAGTAGACGTGGCACATTAGTGACAAACAAGCCCTCACACTCTGACATGTTTGTACACACACGGATACACACACACATGCAGACACGTACACAGGCACGCTCCACATGCGCAGCATGATCGGAGTCATTAGTGCTTGTTAATTAGAGCTGTGTTTGTCAGGGGTGTGTTGTACCTGCTCAGCACTTTGCTAATGAGCTAACTCAATCAACCACCTGCTGGGACTAAGCCTTTCATGTACTAGACTAGCTTTGTAGACAAACACTGATGAAAGAAAAACAGGACTATAGCCGCCCATGCAACAGAACAACACACCTCTACATCAGCAGTTCTCAATTAGCGGGTTGTTCTGACGTAATCACATGACAGTGCCCAGAGAGAAAAACTCAACCCTGTTTATTCATGATTTGAACATTTAGTCTTTCTAGTGACTTGATAAACAATATGACCTGGAAACTAAGGGCTGCGGGGCTTTATTTGAGCACTGAATACAACATCAATATTTTCATTTTGCCTTTATTTGTGAGGAAGTCATCATCACCTAACAACAATATTCATGATATTGGCTTCATAAATATGTCTTCCTTTATTTTCATGTTAGATGCAAAACATGAAGTTAGTAAGTACAATGGATATATCAGACTCTGGGTTGTAAAGAGGGACACCTCACTGAAGTACAATTGTGACAAGTCATTCTTATACCACAGCTCTAGACTTTTTTTGTGTTCAGCTTAGTGACACATTTGGGTTCAGGAGAAGTTTAAACAGGCCTGCCGCTGCAATTTGCTGTCCTGTGTTGTTCCACTTCATATTCCACGTTCTTTCTCATTACATCAATGTGACAAATCACACTTGAGTCTCCCCTCCAGAGCTCCACACGCACATGCCAGACTACCCCATTTGATTGACTCCTCCCTGTGCTCAAATTGGTTGACTGCTGGGTTAGGAAGTGGTCGTGTGTCTCAGCAGGAACACTTTGCCCATATTATAGTGGGACAGATAAAAGGCGTATACCATGCATAAGGTGTCCCTGTAAACAATTCTCATCATTTTCGGGGTCAGATGTGTTATGTAAGCATTCAGTTCATTTATGCCCAGTTGACTTGCCTGTTGGTGCCACAGCAGGTTGTGTTTGAGATTGTATTTGTGCATTTGTTTCCTTTAAGAACAAACATACAACAGTGTGTCTCTGAGGAGGAACTTCATGCAATGTGCGCTGAAGTGTGTGTTGATTGTGTGTGTGATTAATGTGTGTGTTGTGTGCATTCCAGCTGTGCGTGAACATGACCAACGAGCGGCTGAGACAGTACGTCTCTGAGGTGCTATTCCAGCAGGAGCAGGCTGAGTGTCTGCAGGAGGGCATCGCCATGGAGACCCCGCGCTCCCCCGGCAACCAACCAGCCGTTCTGGACTTCTTTCTTCAGGTACTTTGCGTCGCTGGTTTAGACCAGTCCAGTCCAGTTCGGTGTCTCAATGTGTAATTCAACAGCTTTGACAAAAGCTCTGGATGGGCCACACGACTAAATTCAATTCACAGACAATTTCAGCACTTTATTTAAAATTAGAAATTGTTTTAGCAAATGAGTTGCTTGTTTTTTTTTCCTTTTGAAGTTTCATTTGAAAATGAGACATCGAACTGTGCAACTGTGTAAAAAGTAAAGCTCAAACCGGAATATTACTGGTGGTAATCTAGTGGTTAAGATGTATACCATGTAGTTGCAACGTGTCCCTGGTTCTGTTTGATTGTGGCCAGGGTCCTTGTGTTGCATGTTACCCTTTCACCCCATGTTTCCTGTCTATCAATAAGGGCTAAAATGCCTGAGAAAATCGGAAACAAAGCAAAGAAGCTGTTTGATATGAGAGGGACAGCGCTACCATATGGGGATCAATAAAATTGTCATGATGAAAATAATTTATTACTATTATTAACAAGGGTGCTTTGTTAACATGACTGACAAAATTAGGAAATGATCCAAACATGTTCTGGCTGCAGAAACAGGTGATTATGAAACTGGACCTGACGCAACAAATAAACACACGGTTACCTTGTGAAACCTCAGCTGTAAAATATGCATACCGTGAAGTTCTTACATGTCACAGGCTGTGGTCTGGACATCAGAGTGCAAGGCCATTTCCTTTAGTGTGCCCCCCACCCCACCATGCCCCCATCTCATTTCCTCCATACCCAAACAAAAGCTGCTTCTCTGGGAAAAGTGCTCAGCCACTTATGTTTCCGTGTAGCAAGCAGACTTAAGTCGTCAGCATGTCTGTATACAAGGTACAGAGCACTTCAGCTTGAACAAGACAAAAATATCCAGTCCAAAACAGGGCACATAACTTAACCAAACATTCAAATCAAAACTTCCACAAGTAGCTAGATCTTTATTGCACTTGCAGAACCCCAAGTGCAGTGTGCACTACCCTCCAGTTTGGATCTTTTGGAGTGCTGCACCAGGTGGGTTCCCACTGTCAGAACAAACAGACCTCATGCTAGGAAGCATTTCAGCCAAGAGGCCAGAACACTCCTGAGATGGGACACAAATGTGCTTTAAGAGCTACAGGAATGCAAAGATTAAAAAAAGTTTACAAGATACAAAAATGTAAGGTGTTTAAGGGAATAACTCACATGGGGTTAAGAGCCAATACCTTTTGATCTTTGCTATTTTGTGTTCAAATAATCCTGTTAGGTTCGGTAAAATGTTTTAGATTTACTAGTATGAACTGACTGATCTAGACACTGTTCTTTCCAGTACAAGAAAGTGCAACAGCAAAATCTTTGACATCCCAGCAGAAGCTTGAAAGGGACATTGTGGCCTTATATTTAGCATTGTCCTGAATGGTACAAATACTTGTGGTTGCTATAAACTATTTACTGCACAGCGCCATCAACACTGAATGATTCATACAATAACCCAGTGGAGAAGAGTTACCCTACTTAAGATTTGAGTAGTTTAAATGCAAGACAGAATAATATTATAGTTAGCTTTTATTTCATACAATTAAGGACAGGCCCGACATGCAATGAGCCGCCATGGTCTTCACACTCCAGCCTTCATCTGGTTGTTGGGTGGCAGTGGCTTGCCCAGGTGGTTCCCCACTGTCAGTCCAAACTTCTTGGTGGCATTTTTCTCACGGACCTCGGGCTTCAGCTGGAACCCCTTCTCCCCATCAAAGCAATCCAGAGGAGTGAAGGAGAGTGGTTCCTCACCCAGGAGGCCCTCCAGTCGTGTGCGCCAGCCCTTCAGCATGGTGCCGCGTGCCTCAGAGGTAATGGAAGATGGAGCCCAGAAGATCTGAGGGGCCAGAACCTGGAAGCCACAGTAGTGAAGGATGCCATTCTGGAGAAGGGAACATAAACGTTTAGTCACTTGAAAGATTGTTTGCCGTAATTAAGCACATTTAATGCTTTGAGTCCATTTATCCTGAGGTAGTACCTGCAGTGGCCACAGTGTGACATTCATGTCTCCATTAATGCCATTTTCACTGAACATGGACTCCTGAGACCCAGTGGTGAAGGATAGCATGGCCTTCTTGTCCTGTGCACAAAGCCAACAAATTGAGGAAAAGAGCTTCGAGACTAGTAATACAAACAGCTTGATTTGATCCTTACCTTGAAGATTCCCTTAGTGTATCTCTTCTCTTGCGAGTGAGCAAAGCCCGGTGTGAGCACACGGTCAATCCAGCCCTTCATGATTGCAGGGAGACTGAACCAGTACATAGGGAACTGAGAAGTAAGGCTCAGAGTTAATTTAATGCAGAAAGCTCAACACAAAAACACATTTGTCACTCAGGCTCTACCTGAAAGATGAGGAGGTCTGCCTCCGTGAGTTTACGTTGTTCTTCAGTGATGTCAGCAGACAGTTTTCCTGCTTCCCATGCCAGTTTGGTCTCCTCTGCATAGCTGAAGTGATCAGCATTTTTAACTTGTCCTGCAGGAACAAAAGTAGTGTTAACCAATTCTGAAGAGCAATCAAAAGCTCAACTTTAAGACCAGTAAGATAATATACCAGTGATGTCTTCGGCAGTAGCAGAAGCTTTAAACTGCATGGCATATAGGTCGGATACTGCCACTGTGCAGCCCTTAGCTGCTAAAACTTCCACGGCAGCATCTTTAGCTGCAGCGTTGAATGAGCCAGAGCTCTGGTGGGCATACACAATCATCACTTTCTTTGCTGCCAAACCAAGAATTATAGATTAGAAATTTGCAAGTGAAACAAGTATAATTTGTGACACACAACCTTAAGAACACTGTCAAAACATTCAGCAAATACAAGCAGATAAATAAACAAAAGCAGAAAACTTACACATTCTGAAGCAAGACGTCAACTGCAAAGGCTGGGAATTACAATTAGCTAGTCAGTTGAAGGAGAGAGCTGCTCATTCTGAAGAAACCCTCAAAGTGCTGTTTTTATACACCAAGCCTACTGGCTCATTTGCACTCTGCCAGGCTCTTTCAATCAGCAATCAAGGCCATCAATCAATCAGCTGGCATGGAGGGACTATCTTTCAGGACTCTCATCCACATATCACTTTTCATTATCACTGATCCCAAACAGCATTTTCTTAACAGGGAGTGGAATTTGTGTACCACTAAAGCCAAGAATATGTAGGTTTTATCAGTGAAACCGCCTGCAGATTAAGTTTGTTTTAAACATGTGATAAGCTTACAATAGTCAACATAAATCACTTGTGAGCATCTGTTTTTCTCTTCCTCCAGAAGCCTCAGGGACTGCTGTGTGTGTTAGATGAGGAGAGCCAGAGCCTGCGGCCAGCAGAGCAGACCCTGTACAAGAGGCTGTCAACCCAGCTGGACTCCAATCCGACTCACGGCCTCTCGCTCACAACCAAGGATGGCAACGGAAATCCCCCGCCCAAAGACCAGGGCCCAGCCTTCACTGTCAGCCACTATGCCAGCCAGGTCTGTCTGTATTAAATACAAATGTATTTATGTATTTAAAGGCGGTATGGCTGGGCAGTATTACATGAAATTAACTAAATGTCATAGCAGTAGACCTCTTAACTCTTCTAAACGATAAACCCAAAAATCATAATTTATGACTGCTTTTATGACCATGATAAAAATAAAAAGAAATGTCAATGTGTGACAGTGCTATGTGTCAAGTCAACACCCTCAAACTAGAAGAATTTGTATAGGTTTTCCACAAATGTATTTATTATTTATCCTACCTCATCTTAAAGCCAAATGAGCTTTTACAAACATATAGAGCATTGTAAGTTGGTATGTTCATAATTATTTTATGTTGCATGTTAGATTAAATGTACTGTATAAGTGAATGCCGATGTATGATTTGTTTGTCAACCAGATTTCATATGACCTCACGGGATCGCTCACGAGAAACAAGGACTGCCTTCCTCAGAATCTCCTGTTTACAATGAAGTGTGAGTACCCAATGAATAACATGCATATGAGCACACTGTGGCGTCAGAGCATGCTTGATCACAAAGATGCACTCTTGTCTAAACTAACAGCACACAAAACCGCTCTTTGTCTAAGTGTGGTTGTGTTTGTATGAATGTGTTTCTTCCCATACGCAGCAGACAGCACCGTCTGTGTGTATATTGTCTATAGAAGGTGCCAGATGTGAGGTGTTGTGGTTTGCAGGACACAGGCAGTTGTTGTGTGACTGCCAGGCTAGTCTTACGTCCAGCAGCCTAATTGCTATAATTTCCATGATGAGGCTAATCTTCTAAAGGCTAGCCCTTCACTCACACTTGGCTGTTGTCCCTCCGTCTGACCGGGTTGATGCGTCGCTGCCATTCAGCTTCACACAGTGACGTATGTACTATGTAGTTTCTTCTTGTGGACGTTATTCCCTCCCCACTTGAAGTTTAAGCCTTAAAGCTAAAAGGAGGGCAGAGGGATGTGTGTAAGTCTATATGCAGGTGGTGACAATGATTGCTTTGAATGAAAAGACAATTACCCTTGGAGCTGTGTGTAATTAAGTCCTTAAATGAGTCGAGGGCTCATGTTTGTTTTTCCTTGCTTAGAACTCCTACCTGCCATCATCCACCCCCTATCCCTCCCTCCCTCTCTCTCTCTCTCTCTCTCTCTCTGTCTCTCCCTCTCCAAGCCTTTCAGATGAGAGCCACACGCCCACGATCACACACATGTTGTTTGGCTTTCTGAATGAGCTCATTGTTGTTGTGGACCGCTCCACGTGTTGTCGAATGGCATGGTCTACCCCCTCTTGTTGCCCGACCAATTGTTTACATGGAACTTTATACCTTCTCCCCACTCTCACTTGTTTACATCCTCCTCACTGTTCTTCCCTCCTTTCTTTCTTTCTATCTGTCCATCCCACCTCTCCTTATTCTCCTCCACCCCCTTAGTTCCACCAATGCCGTTGCTTGATCTCACCCTTATTTTCCTCCCTCTCTCTGTGTGTATGTGCTTTGTGCCCAGCAGCCAGTGAAAGTGTGTTACTGCAGCAGCTCTTTCAGTCCAAGCTGACTCAGACTGGTTCTTTGGTGCCAGGAGCCCAAGGCTGTGCTGGGCTGAGGGGGCCTAGAGCTGCCCTGTTGCTCCACAGGATGTCATCAGCCTCCCTTGTCACTGCCAACACTGTCCCCCAACAGCCCCGGAGGTACCAAGACCTTACCAAGGTACAGTACACTGTTCACAGAGTGGTGAGTGCAGGACTTTACATTGCAGCAAGTCTGTTGTTTTGCGCATTGACTACATTAATTTGGCAATTAGATTTGAGGCTAACATTGACTCACAAGGTGCATTGCTAATACTAGCTTTTGAAACTAGATATTACTGTTTTTTCTTTCAGTTGCTTAAGCATGTTTTTTCACATAAGCACACACAGAAGTAGCAGAACACCTCAGATCTTGTGAAAAATGAAACTTCATTCAAAACTGCAAAATCAGAATAGAACATATTCAAAGCGCATAAGCGCCATCTCTTCGCATAGCTGGTTCTGGCCGTAGCACTCTGGCCACATCACAGGCTGTCCTCTCTTGCAAGACAACAAGGGAAACATCTTCTTGAATGGTGAATCCGTCCTTGCACATCCCCTCCATCAACTTAGTCACAGGCCTCCTCCGTGGCTTGAATGAGGTGTATTCTGACATTGAGATTGTAAACCGTCCACCACCATGCTGAATGAGGTTTTATTTCACAATTGTGGATGTTAATGAAACCAGTTTTGGACCAGAGCAGATCGGTGAAAAAAGACATTGTCCCGGATGACGGTGTCTCCATCTCCCTCTTCCTCTTGCACTTAAGTGTCTGTACACCTGACAGCTGTGTTTGTTTAATTGGTTATAGGGTTATAGGTGTGGTGCCTTTAAATGGTGACATCATGTTAGATTTCTGTGTCTAATGTAGAGAAGTGTGTGTAGTGTTTTGCAAAAAGTGTGAAGCTGAGAATGTGCTTATAGTTATGCAGATCTTGGCTGAGGCCTTGCCCCTTGAGTATCAGGTTTCACAAACTGTGTGTTATTTTTCATTTAAGTGTGTAAGCAATCATAAAAAACTGTAAAATACAGGAACTGGTGAGCTGAAGGATCACAGTCAGTCAAGTGAAACAACCGTTCAGAGGCTCTTTGTTCCAACAGAGCTGTACCAATCAATGGAAAAACAGGGATAGTATTTTTTGGGGGAAAAACAACAGTCTAATTTAAGCTTCTTCCCACCACAGTACTATATATAAACCTCTGGGAATTAGATTTGTTTCAGATAGAAACTCCTCAAGCATGCATACACACACACACACACACACAGTCATGTGATTCTAGACGTTTCTCATGACATACAACCACAAATCACACACCTGATAAAAACATTCTCAATATACCAAGTCTCTTTTTATCAGTCCATCCTCTCCCTGTCTGTGTCTCTGTCTGCGTTTTTTTTATGTTTTGGAAAGCATCTTGTACTGGTGCACATGTGTGACTGAAAAGGCTAGCTGGTTGTGTAACCTCCTAGGGGGTTCTGCCTGCTGTCTCTGTGGCTCATTAGCCATCTAGAGAACAGGCTTACATAAGACCTCTTTTACCTCCCCAGTCTGTCCAAGCAGCCTTATACGGTAACATTAGGTAATATTGCAGTACTATGCTGAGTGTAAGACAACATAAGACAATAAATGCCATGGGCCAAGTAAAGCATATGAAACAGAATAATTGGGACTGACAGGGAAGGGGTCTAATGGGACCATTTAGTCTGCATTGCAAACATCCCACACATCATAAAGACAAAAGGATTTTTAAGTGTCATGTTTTGATCTCTAGTCAAAGGCACACAGCCTCATTTGTTGTTAATATGTGACCATTATGTTGTAATGATTTCGTATCCCTCAGTGGTCACTTGAAGTAAGATGCACAGCTATCTCATATTTGTTCTCTCTATTATCTCTTTCCATTGTCAGATCTTGAAGAAGAAAGGCTCGAGCTCCTTCCTCCAAAGGCTGGAGCGTTGTGGGCCCATCACAGTGGCTGTTCAGCTGAGGGTAAGAACCATTCCCCTCCACTCACCACATGAGGGACCATAGAGGGTCAGGCCTGATTCTAAAGAACGTCTCTGAGTTTTCTTTTCCATAATTAATTTCCATCATTACTGAGCATGTTGACTCATTGGTAAATACCTGTGCTTCACAGTAAGAAGGTCTCCCTTATAATAGACTAGCGTCAAACTACAGAGTGTACGCTGCCTCTTTCCCAATGCATGCTGGGCCAGGCCTCAGCTCCTTGAGACCTTGCACAGAAAAAGCAATTTGGAAAATGGATTTTGGAGTTTAGTGGAGACTCTCAGTCCCTCTGCAAAATGATAAAAAAAAAAAAAAAAAGAAAAAAAGACATTACAACTTGACAATCATGCAATTGAAGCAGTGTTTGTCATTGTCATAACAAGCATCCCCTCCAGTATATACAACTATTCAACTATATAACAATCAATATACAAGTTTAATTTATTGTTTTCATGCCAATCAGACAAAACCAATGTGTTCATTTTACCTTTGCCTTTATTTTATCGAATAACCATTCCCTTTATAGAGTTCCTGCAAGCATCTGGATCAGATCTCAAATGAATGCAGCAATTTTTGTTAATGAAGCTTAAGGTTTTGTGTGAATTTGGTCCTCATCTCAAGACATTGCTGTAGATTGTGCATCCTCGCTCACCCACTCCCTCTCCCTAGTCCTCAAAACACATTATTCTCACTTATACACAAAACACAGCCTTAGCAACAATGCAGCTTAAGACCTATTCAATGTAGGGTACTGTGATTTCATAACTATATAAAGCAACAATAATATTCAGTTAGAGGAAAGCAGTTCAGTGTGTGCTGGTGACGCAAGCAGGCTGTAATGTGGCTCAGAGAAGCAGTACCTTTGGTTTGAATGAAACCAGTGTGTTGCACAATCAGAGTTGTGGGCTTGTGGTCGGCGAGTCCCTCAGGGAATTGCTAGGAAGGAGAAAGTGGGCTGAAGAATGATTCTGTACCAAGCCAAGCATGAAACCCTCCACATAAATGAATGAACAATGAACAACAACCACTGTGTGCCATGCGCACGCATTTGTGTGTGTGCATGCGCATGTTTGGAGGGAGGACGGCAATTTGAATGGTGGTAGTGACGTCCAAAGATGAGGGGTGAGGTGTTGATCATTGACGTCAGTTCGAGAAGTAGAAAAAACAGATGTGAGTATTTACGTGGATGCGGATGTGCGGGTACGTGTGTGTGTCTGTGTGACCTTGGATGCAGCATCTGTGAATTTAGGGCTTGAAGAAAAGCTCACACTCACACTCTTAGAAAGAGCAAAGAGCTCTTTGTGTTTTTGCTTCCTCCAGAGGCAAACCCCCCCCCCCCAAAAATCAGACCACTTTGTCTGAAACACAACGTGATCTCACTGCAGTAACTGTGGCTTGCAAATCAAGTTACAACATCAGAAGGAAGAAGCCAGAGAGCCCTTTCTTTCCTTCTGTATGTACTTACTGTACAAGAACAACCCAACACTAATAAATGTTAATCGGAGTACAACATATTGCTCATTCTAATTGTAAAATTGTGTGTGCCTGTGACTGTATCTCCTCTACTTTTTCCTTTTTCAGAACTCGCTGTCAGAGGTGGTCAGTAAGCTGCAGGCTTCCACTCCTCACTTTGTGGAGTGTGTTCGCCCTAACGCCACTGGTCAGCCAGACAGTTTTGACAGCTTCCACGTGTCTACCCAGCTGCAGTACATTGGGGTGCTTGAGATGGTGCGCATGATCCGTTATGGATACCCTGTCCGCCTGTCCTTCCCAGGCTTCCTCAGCAGGTCAGTGCTAGAGCATGTTGCATTATTAAGAGTCTTAACTTGTCCTCTGAAGTGCTTGTTCTGTCTCTGTTAGCTGATTCATTCACTTCACAGCCTCATTTTTTCTTTCAGCTTATTCTTTAAAGGAATGGTCTTAAAGATGGTGGATTCTTCTTCTTCTTCTTCTTCTTCTTCTTCTTCTTCTTCTTCTTCTTCTTCTTCTTCTTCTTCTTCTTCTTCTTCTTCTTCTTCTTCTTCTTCTTCTTCTTCTTCTTCTTCTTCTTCT
>JAVQJD010041044.1:0-21886 GCA_036023655.1 Nannoperca australis
CAATGTCTTGACTCTATTTTCTATTCATTTCACAACGTATGGTGGTGAATAAGTGTGACTTTTCATGGAAAACACAAAATTGTTTGGGTGACCCCAAACTTTTGAACGGTAGTGTATCAAGATGGCATATGGACACAAATATTACACTACCCACAACCACAACCTTCCCTTGTCACTCTTTTAATGTTACGCATCATCAGCCACATCACTAAACATCACCATGGCAACACTCGGCCCTCTCCCCCCCATGTCTCTGTGGCTTTCTGTGATCCTTTACCAGACTTGCTCTATTTAAAGTCTCAGCTCAAAGCATGTTGATCTTGATGATGCATTTGCTCCGGGAGCCACTTGCTGACTCAGGCTCTCTTTCATCCAAAGTTTCAAGCGTCAGAGGAATATATACGTATGTCAGAGGGCAACTGCTTGGTAATTAGCAAGACAACTTTTAATATTGAAACTGAGCAAATAAAGCATTAATGATGAGCATTTATCTCAATTTAATCATATAAATGAAATTATAGTTTGTGTGTAAGAAGCTGAAAGCTAAAGCTGAATATTTAGCCCATATCAAACTTTTTCTGTATTTCACAACATAAGGTTGCACAGTTGTTTTTTTTCCACTAGGTGGCACAGCTGCATCATACTTGCAGTGTGTCTAAGTTTGCATGCATTGTGAAACAAAGGGTTGAGTAAAACAAAAGAAAAAGACAGAAAGTATTAAATCAACTGTGGGTTTTTGTTGTTGTTGTTGTTTTCTTTTTCATTCTTTGAGACTTTAATATTTTGACTTGTTAAAAGACACATGTTCTACAATATAGTGGGTCAAAATCCATAATTAGAATAATGTACTGTAACCAGTCCCAGTTTACATTTGAAGAGTTCATTTGCACAAACAGATATTTCCATTTTTATACATTTTCCCAAATCTTCCTTTTTTTATTGTGCACTCCAGGGAATATCAGTCAAACTAGTGTTGGGTTGTTTTGATTAAGAGTGCCGTTTACCTGTTTCTTCAAATTCATTTCTCGAATAATTATATGGAACAAAGATATTTTTCAAATCTTATTTAATTGGTTTTTCTTCATGCAACTATCAGTGGACATTTTCTCCTTAATGATTTAAACCCAGGTGGCCACCTCTGATTGCAGTGTAGTTTAGTATACTTAATTTGCTTCAACTCCTGACCCACCACCAACTCCCTACCATAATAATATAATCAGATTTGTTGATGCTGGGGACCATTATGATTTAACCTGGTGATTCTAATAACATCATTCAAAAGCATAAATCAATACAGAACGAATTAAAGAATATTGTAATGTACATTTGCAGGTTAAAGGTAGTTTCAATGAGCAGCTAACACCATCATCGCTTCATTTTCAAACTGTCTGTTTTTGTATTGCCTAATATTTTATTTAGCAGTTTTTACCATTAACCTCTTCCCATGTCTTTTATTATAGTGCTACAGTGATTTATTGTATGCTTGTCTGCACATTCTGCAGTTTATTGTTAATCATATGTTATGTTAAATCATAAGTGTTTAATCACAAATTCTGAAACAATGGCTGTTCTTGTTTTTACAAACTTTAGATACAAGACAGCAGCTGCATCCTTCTTCCTATTTTTGAAATTTACATTTTCTGGCATTGTATCTTGAAATTAAGTAACATTAAGTGGAATAAAGAACATCCTCAGATATCAGTCCAGATAAAAGCCCATGAATTACAAAAAAGACACATACAATAAAATACTTGTCAAAGATTAACAGTTTAATAAAACCCATGTCAAACATCCAAATAGTGAAATGGCAAAAAAGAAAAAGAAACTTTTTTCTACTTTGTTTTTTGAATTTTTGTACAAATCACAGTGGTTTAAAAATATTACAAATTTTAAGTTTCAAAACCTTTTTTGCAACAGCAGCAAAACATTCTGATTGTTGTATATTTGCTTGAAAGCCCTTAATAGTTTGTGAGTGTGGTGTGCTCTTTCTGTTGCCTTTTATTGAAATACACACAATAACATGGCCAGTAAATGTTAATAAAACCCACATGAGTCAATGGAAACAAAAGTGCATAACAATAATATACAGTATATACGATCCACCTAAAAATTACAGTATGGACCAGGTTAATCACACCATGTTTGTCTATATAAACACTCCCCCTGCCCTGGGCCTCTCTGTGCATACAATCCTATGTATACAACATCTTAGTAAATAGTTACAGTGTAGTGAACAGTTATAAGGTGAGAGGTTAATCCCAGCTGACAACACTGTACTTTGTATAACAACTATCTTTATCAGCCTTTTATATATATATATATATATATATATATAGCTTATATCCAGTCTGTAACTTACAAATGCTGTTCCCCAACTTAGATTACACTGACTTTATGCATGATTGCAACACAGTAGCAGCTATAGAGTGGAAGCAATAGAGTACACTATTGAATTTGGCTTAAGAGATCATGAGAAAGAAGAAAAGCAATAAGATATTTTAATTTTTAAAAATGGTAAATATAAAGACTTAACGTACTTATCAAAAAAAAGTTGTATTAGGCTACATAATAGAAAGTGCAGGCACCTGAAAGGGTGTGAAAACATTATTTTAAAACTGCTGGTTTGCTGGGTGTCTTGGTCATTTCAAAAATTTAAGTGTGTTGGGTAACTTGTTACATACCAAACGTGTAAAGCTCTGATTTATGTTATAGTTGGAAGTTGTTACTATGACCCAAATAACCAGTAACTATGCTAAGATACTGTACATCAAAGAAAGCTGCCTACTTTTATTTCTGCGCTCATGTGTGTATTTCTGATTTATTTATTTACAGCCCAGAAGGCTGCAGGTGCAGTGCCGTCAACCTGTTCAGAGCCAAAAGAGTGAGATTTCACCAAAGGCACAGGAGGACACCAAAGACTAAAAACAATGTGTTCTCTCAGTCACTAGGCCTTACATTTAAAAAGGAATGTCAGGCCCGTTAAAAGTTCTACCTACAATAAATGAGGTGAATGTGACAGTAAAAAGGATGTGATAGAACAAGACAATCCAAATCCCACAATCAATACATCTGACATCAGAATGTGACTTTATGTAACTTTGGCCAGTAGGGGTCAGTGTGGAGCAAATTTTAGGGGCTGAATAAAGCTAACAGGGTATTTTAATTTAGCATCTTCATGTCTGTTTATCAGGGTTTCTCAACCTCCATTTCGATATCCCATAATTACTGATTTCCATCCCAACAGGAGAGTACTCAAGTTGAAGTGAACTGAAGGTATCCAAATATCCAAATAAATATTTCAGCAATTTAAACATACATTTCAAACCTACAGTCTTTCGTTCAATTTTAGTTTTAGAACTTTCCCACGACCCCATATGCATACCAAGTGACCTCAGATGGGTCCCGACCCCAAGGTTAAGAAACTCTGCCATATTTACAGAAGCTGAAGTCTAACCTCAGTACATGCATCATGCTTCACCCAATTCCTCTGTCATTACATTCAGGCAAAACCCAAACATTAACACTTGGCTTTCAGCCATTTTGGACATTCTTAAAATATGTGCATTACAATACTTGATTTGAGTTGAAATTTTGCTTTTTCATGCTTTACAGTTTTATACCCTGCACCTAATATCTTTAAAATTACAAGCTTGATTGATTGTATTAACTACAGTAACAGCATAAAAGGGGCAGCTGTAACACTGCACAGCAGCAATACATCCTCTGCATTAGTTTTTCAAGAAAATGTCTGTAGAATGTTTCAGCATATTCTTTAAAGTTGTATATTAAGTGATGCTACCTTAAGCTGTGCTGAGATTACTTAGTAAGACTGAGTTGTGCATAAAGCCACATAGCAAGAAAGAGCTAAACTGTGGGGTTCAGTGCCAACTAGACCTTTCACAAGAAGATGGACAAGTCGTGTTATTCGTCTCCTTCTGGGAACATTTGCAAGACTTCAGCGGAAATATCGTGCTACAATCATCAAGTTTAAAAACAATCTTACATAAGGAACAATTCATGCCAAGCACAGATACGGATAGCCATAGACAAAAATTCAAAAAGAAGAAGAAAGTGCATTCCAACACAAAGTGTCATTATAATGACAAAGTTAGGCCACCATGCAAATGAACCACATTCCAAAAGTGGTTGCACCCTCCCAGCACACAGGCCAGCCAGTGCTCATTAAAAAGCTTTGCTTAATCAAAGTCAGTGGTTTTGAAGTTACACTACAGGAATCAACCTGTTAGTCATTTTTATCGCTACGTCTTTCACCATCGTGATTAAGAGGGAGCAACGATGTGAGTCCTTCTACATACAAATAATTACCAATCTAAAAGACATGCTAATCAAAGGCCATATAATTAGACCAACTTACTGTCTATGACGAGTTTAATTCAAGGCCATTTGTCTGTATAAAAACAAGCAGTAGGCCTAAAGATTCTCCACAGGCATGGTTTGAGTTGGCTCAAAAATCCCCCCAAGAACAGCTGAGAGTGCCATTGTCTACTGTATCCATCATGTCAACCACTGCAGAGCCTGTCTGCAGATATGAAGTAAGATGTTGCAAAAATCCCAAACTACTTTTTTGTTTTGTCCAACTATAAGGCACATGGACCAAGAGAAGAGGCTTAATGGGTCAAACCAACCATTAACAGGACAAATCTAATAGCCATCCCTTCTGTGGGGAAATAAAAAGAGGCCATGGACGTCCATCAAAAACTGTCCTCCAACTTTTTCCTCTGTAGGTCTCATTTCTAAATTCCCAAAGCCCTGCACTGGGATAAGTTTAAATATCCATGATGTCATTCCAAAATATGTAGGTTGCATGTAATGCTGACTAAGACTTTTACTCTTTTCAGAGAGGAATCAGTTCAATTCTCACTTGGGTCTCGTGAGATCCGATCGGACTTCTATTTCGGTAGCTGACAATGACTTTAACGCGCCTCCCGTGGAGAATGGCAGAACGCACCACATGTCTCACACAATCCATCTATCTCCTACAGTTGCCTTGGTAAAGCTGAGGGGTACAGACCCACAAATAGAACAAGGTGCTATTAGAAACTCATCACCACAAAGTCTCGTTTTCATATTCAGTCCTAAAGCCCAAAGAAATTTGCACCCTTAACAAGAAAATCAGATTTGCACTCATATGCTGTTATATATCAAACCTTTGTCATTTGAGACAACACTCACAAGTGAAAATTCATTCTAAAGTAATAATATTCTCCTGGTTAACAAAGAAGCAAAACAGGTCACACTATTTTTTTTTATACTAAAGCAGCAAAAGACAAGGTTGTAACTACTGTATGTAAAATCAGAAATCTACACATTCTAAAAGTGGTGACCTATTATGACCTCTAACAGACTGTTAGCACATGGAGAAGGAACATGTGTCAAATTTTAATACCATCATTACATTTCTGCACGTTCATCACAGGTAAACACTAAACAACTAGACGGACGCTTCAACTGTGATCATAAAACCGCACGTGTGTCTGTGTGTTCATGTGGACACTGTCTTACTGTGTCTTAAGCACCATTTTCAATTCCAGCAAGGGGAATGGAAGGCAATGTCCAGCAGTGACACTTTTCTCCTGACACCACAGACACAAAACACCACCACGAGGAAGGACTGAATTATTATATCATACTGCCTCCTTCTACTACAAACAACTTTCTTTTTTCTCATCCATCTTGCCACTAAAGGAAGCAGAAATGAGGAGAGTGGGGAAGAAAGAGATCAAAAGAATCACAGCTTTGGTATTCAGAATTAGATGGAAATCAATAGCCAGGTACAGTTTTTAAATGCACTAATAACACTGTGCATGTGCTTTAGCTTTTCTTCTAACACTTTGCAAGGAAGTTATACTGACAATCTTAATAACTCAAACTAGAGTGAACAAACCACAGGCATAAAAACTCTTGTTAGTTAGTATGAAGGTTAGTGCCGGGGCCCTGAGCAGTGCTGCCCCTAGTGGTGTAGGGGTGTAAAGGCAGGCTGGCTGAGGTGTGTCAACGCAACCCGGTGGTCATGGACGTTACATGCTCATTTGATTAATACTATATCCATCATTCCTCCATGGAAGATATATCAAGTAAGGCTAGCCCTCTTTACCCCCATCATTGCTATTGAGTGATCACTTTGAAAGTCTCTGAAGTGCAGCTTGGTTAATCCAACTTATTTTGCTTTTTTGCACCTGTGGTGTGCAGGAGGCGGTGGGAGGTGCAGGGGTGGATGATGGACACCAAGAACCACATCAGTACTAGACTGGAGACTAATAGCTATGATCAAGCATCCTAACTTGCTGAAAGTTTTAAGATTGCCCTTACACTCAAACGTGGGCTCTACAATAACAGTCCCCTCTTTGCGGTTGGAATGGCAATCAAGGTCCTCAACCCGTTCTGGGAATACTGCAATTTCCCCTTTTAAGAGTGTCCTAGAAGGCGCAAAAATATATAAAAAGGTCAACTAACATCAAAATAATATTAATTACATTGTAAGTGTCAGTTCCTGGGAATCCAGTGCTGGTTTTAGAGGGGTGGATCTTTTGCAGGGGTCTGTGTGTGCCAGCTAACAGTCTGTGTAGAAGTGAAGGCAAAGGTAAGCTCCCCGAGAGGAGCTACAGTGGTCAATGTGTAATAGTCATTAAGGTCAATGTGAAGGATGGAGACTGAGAGAGATAGAGAGCCCTTGCTCCCAGTCCAATCACTCAAAGGCTGGGACACTGTGAGTGCTGGTGGAGGGACAGAGCTCTTGTGGAGGGGACAAGGGGCTGCACTGCAACACCGCAGGCCCTTATAGATAAGGGCGTCTGGGAAGCACTCTACTAGGAAGCATCTCTCAGTCATGATAACTGCAAACATACACTCACGCATCCACGCACATACCCTTCAGTTACATCCACACTTGTCACACAGGCATACCAAAAGTCACTCATGAAGTCACCCACAATTATAAAGAGGCACATACATTCCCCCAAACATGCTGACATTCAGGCATAGTAGCACTGAGAGTCATTTCTCCACTGATAGAGGGTTCAAAGCCAACCTCCTCGCAATGCGTTACAGGGGGGTTGGTTATCCTGGGTGGCATGACCCACGTCAGGATGAAAAAGTCAGTGGAGGGAACCCCTTAGGAGACGTGCGGAGAGGACGGGTGTCTCCAGAAACACCAGCCCCGTTTGGTGTGTTGCTTGCGCAAGATCTCCTCCTCCCTCTCGCGCTCCTTCTGAGAGCGCAGATAGCGGTCCTCCTCCTTCAGGAACCACACAGGAGGCCAGCGCTGCTTCTCAAAGTGCCTCTGGTTTTCTACAAAGAGGGAGACAAAGATGTACAGAAAAGGGGATGAAAGAAAGATTAAACATTTTAAATGTCCAAAAAACAGATCAACAAAGACAATAACTGGATTGTGGAATAATAATGTCATAAAAAAAATTTGACACAAAGAAAAATCCAGCAGCAATAAAGGTGTGAGAAGTGAACAACTAAAACTTATTGTACACATAAAACCCATGGGATCACAGTGTCAGACTCTCTAGCAGTGGTTGTGGTTTCCTATTATAACTCACTATTTATAAGATGTGTGAAAAATATATTCATACCTTCATGAAAGGTACTTTTAATATACATGATATAAGGCTTTTTTGTTTTTCTTTTTACAAAAACAATCTATGACGAGCCCATGTGTTATTTTTATTCTCAGTGTTTTTCCAGATAAAAAGAAAATTCTGCCCTCCCACTCCAACCAAATGCTTGCTATGAACAAGTCACAGCATGCTACAATTCCTTATTAGCGTGCTGAACCCAGAAAAGTTCAGTTTTGTTCAAACTAGCACTGCAAAGCAAAGTTTTACTGAGGAGAAATGTATGAAAGTGATTTGGGAGAGGCAGAAGGCCGGGCCAAGAGATGCGAGGCATGCATACCTTGAGACATGACCTTCATGTCTTTGGGAAACTTGCGGCAGATGCTATTATAGTTAGTGCAGATGTGATGGAGACACCAAGTTGCTAGTTGCTTGGCATTGTGGAACTGCAAAAAGAAAAACAGACGTAAAATGAGAAGTTATTACAGCTGTGAAAAAGAGGCAAGATAAAAATTAATAGATGAGATAAGAGACAACATTTGAACAGATTAAGATCACCTTTTATCAAATGAATCAATGGTTAATAACTATTCCTTATCTTAAAAAATACAACTTAGAATGAGTCATTATTAAATTATAAATTCATTGTTTTTTAAAGGAGACAGGACAGACCTGTGCAAGCTCAAGGTAAGCCAACACTTGTCCATCGATGTCACCTCCTTTCACTGCCAGCTGGAGAAGATCATCCACTGCGTGCTGTTCTGAAGATCCACAACATGTACACAATCATGTCAGTATTTACTGTATGTGCCACTGACATGGGCCTGTATTTTTAAATTCTTAGTCTCTCTGCCAGTCTGCATTGAACACTGCGCCTACAATATTACAGTCAGGCATGGATTGAAAGCAGTTTGTGCACAGATACAACACTGTCAAAAGCTTATTCTGCCACAAAAAGTCAGTACATTCAAGTAATTATGTAGTTCACAAAATTTCTAAAACTGCAGAGAGAGTCTTTACCTGTGAGGGCGACAAGGCGTGGCAAACAGAGACGGTTGGCCAGAACAATTAGTTCCATGGACTCCAGACCAGGACTGGGGGTCAGCAGACCGCAGTATAGGAACTCCAACACCCCGCGCATACAGGCTGTACTGGTGTTAGGAATGGATACCTAAAATTAAAAAAAAATTTAAAACATAATGAAATTAAATATAGGCATTCATTTTCAAAAACATTTTGACATGTTTCATACCAGGTGAGTATTAGTCAGTATCTTCTCCTGTACTTGCACATTTGTGTTTAGATACAAAATAATATGTTGGCAATTTCATATTGGGTAGAAATGGGTGGAGTCAAAAAATGACAGAAATATCAATGAAAGCAGTGAGGTGGGTATTTTGAGGTAAAGGGCAGAGGACATGCTGTACTTGTCATTGTTCTGGTCATTCTCTTTGATCTAGGCTCAGATGAAAGCACTCTCTGAGGGCTAGTGATGTGAGCAATACAGCTAACGCTAAAGACCTGAAACACAGTGAGATGCAAGCCCACCCTTAATGTGAATCACAGCTACGTGCAGATTCAGAACCTTTATTACAAATGAGACACTCAGAGAGTGTATCCCATTATGCACATTATACTCTTGTAATAAAATAAAATTATCTATGAACGTAGGACATACCTACAAATGTACTCAGCAAGTTTAGGTGATCATTAGTGATGACTGGACTACTTCAGACATGCACAGTTAAACGTTTGTAGTGTGTCATGGTGGCAAAAGTCCACTTTAAAAAACAAATACCTGCAATGACCTCTAGATGTCGCAAAATAACCGATTAGATCCTAGCTACACCAAAGGCACTGGCTATGCTGCTTTTCAGTGCAGCCCAAGATTCCACTTTGTGTAGTTAAATAAATAAATACATACAAATGAGCAAGACCTTCTTATGGTCCAAATTACTGTTAGACCGACAGCAATCCAATGGCAGGTAATGCAGGAAGGACGGAAGGAAGTCATATGATAATGAGAGTGATGACCTGACCCCTTCAGGAGCTCTATGAGTGTACCCACTGAGGCGCTCTTCAACCTCTACTCCCATAACCAATTAGCAGAATGTCAGCTTGGCGCGACCCCTCGTTATGACTAAAAAGTCACAACACCAAGACAAGGGTGGTCTCTAGAGCTGAAAGCCCCAGCTGGGGCCAGGAAGCATAAATGAGTGGACACATTCACAGTTACAGGACATTTATGGATAAGACCCTTCAGCTGTACTGACAGGTGTTCTTTTCCCCCCAGACTGCTGTCCTAGGGTGCAATTAATAGTTTAGTGTAACTTATTTTATCTTTATCTTTTTTGCAAACCTATAAAGCTTAAAGCCAGAGTGAAAAACAACAATCACATCCAATGGTAAAAAGGAAAATAAATATAGTTGCAATGACTAAAGGGGGTAAAGGAGATATCAGTCTCAGAGGGCCCCACGAGTCATATAGTCACCACCACCACCATCACCACAGATAAGGTACAACGAAAATTAAGGAAATTTAGGTCATTCTTCCTCTACTGTGAAAAAAAGTTAGTCTTCTACAGATAAGACTTTTGGTTAAATCTGCTTAAATTTCGTGAGTGAGACAGGAGATGAACAGGCTTTCATATTTTACAGGCTAGGCTTCTCAAAATGTAATACTCCACTGGGATGTACACAAAGCACAGACACACACCTAGAACCTAATCCAGGGGTGTACCATGACACTGTACGGTAAGTTTGTAGAACTGCCTACACAGACAGCAAACCTCAAGACATGTCCTTTGACTCGTGGTTTTAAATTACTACACTATGGATAAAACCATGAAATGTTATGTTGCTAATACCAATAACACTACAAATAATAACAATAATGATATTAAATCGGTTTAAAAAACATAACTTAAAACTGTTCTGCACAAAAGTAGAATAGTTATGCTATCACACAACAACACGAACACTGAAATGTGTGAGCCTAAAAATACTGAGAAGGAAGTGTGACATGAGCATGAAAATAGAACAGCATTGGCTGATCGCTCCTCTTACAGTTATAGTTACAGAATTATCATATAATGGAATTATAAAATGCTCTTTCCAAATCTAAGAGAACTTGTAGTTGTAGTATGATAATAGGATGGTATAGTCTGTTTATATACATAACCCATTAACCACTTTTTCCAATGTCCATGTTTTCGTTTCCTGAAATTACTAAAATCTGAGTGAATGGGCAAAACTGGGGAGAAGTGGATAGTTGATTTGTTAACATTCATAAGTGCCATATGCTTGATTCTTTTCAGGAATTCTATGAACAATTATTCATTATTCTATGAACAGGATTTACCAGATCTCATCTTGTTCATTACATTTGCACTTATTTTGCAAATCTTTAACATCAACATCTTATAATACTTTCTACAGTATTTTACTCTTTTAGAGTAACTGAATAGAACTAGACCATCTGCTGTGTCAGTGTTGCACAATTGTGTTATTGTGTCCTGCTCTAAATGTGTTTTAGAAAGCATTTCTGCTCACTTCCACTGACAGTACTTCTCAAAGTTGCATTTATCTGTGCCTCAAATTGAATAAAATGTATAGTCAGCCAGTGGCATAGCAATTCCGAAAATGCAATCCGTACATTAGCAACACTTTATAGGTTACATCTTTGCCTGTTAGAGGAAGAAAGAAGTAACTTTCATAGTCAGCAGACAATCTGGTAACTGCAGTTTACAGTTAACACATTAAATCTAATTCACCAGTTAGCACTGCATAGCTTTTCAGCAAAAATAAAAATCTACATACAAACATACATACACGCTTGCTCATAAACATAAATGCTGACAGCTTCATTGTGCAGTCAGTCTTTGAGTCTTTGTCTCCAGGGCACCTGCTTCTATGCTGTGCCAGCTTCATGACATAAACAATGCCACAATAGTCGCTAAAATGAACCGTTGAGAGTAACCATAGACACCGGCAGCCCACCAGCAGCAAACACTGTGCCCCCTCAGTGATGCTGATGTCTTGTTTTCACCACCATCCACAATAGCTGCGGCGGCTTTTTTCACGCCCACTCACATGGTGTGTTCTGGATTAAAATCCAGACTATCCACATGGAAACACAAAAAACCAAATGGTTTTCTTACCCAGGTGTACGTTCAAACATAATCTCTAATATGTTAACTTTTTTGTGATCCTTCCCAGCTAAAATTGTTTTAAAAACGTTCTGAGAATATTGCCATGCAATGTTCTAGTAATGTTTTCAGTAAAGGTTTTATTTTATTCCTTAAATGGTAGGATAACGTTCTCTAAAAACATTCTTAAATAGTTTTTAATAACATTGTCAGAACATTATGCTTCTAATTCTTCAAACGCATCGTTCTTCTTCTTTTTCTAGTTCTTCATTGCATATTATTGCAGCAGAGAACAACAACACATGTTAATCCCTAAAAGATTCTTACAATGTTGCAGGGAAAACCTTTTACCTTTGTTAACATATCACATTACAGGAATGTTTTATAAAAAAAACGCTTTGTCATCTCAGGCCTCTATTACATTTTCAGAATGTTGCATTGAAAATGTTCTTCCCTTGTTATCATTTAACATTGTGGGAATGTTTTATAAAAGAACATTCTATAATCTGCTATCTCAATAATGTCCCCAAAACATCCTTAGAAGGTTGCAGTTAGAACGTCAAGTCTTAGTTAACATTTTACCTTATAGGAACATTATAAACATCCATAAACCATTCTTTGAACATTAGATTAAAAAAACATTTTAAAACAATATTAGAACTTGTAGGTAACATTAGCCAATGTTGTGGGAATTTTTCCTACTAGCTAGGTTGTCTGTCTCTGTTCATTTCTAAGAATAATTTCTAATCCTTCTGAGGGCCTGAATTAACGTAACCTAACGCCGCTGACCTTGAAAGTAACCATATCCCAGGGGATCTCATTCTGCAACACAGTCCGGGGAGCGTAGCGTTGACCTAAAGATAGCCAGAGACATGAACTTCCTCTCTGGTTAGGTTAGGTCCGGTGCACATGCCCTTCACCTGGAGAAGCACCAAGTGACCAGAAACTGAATCTCAGGTGAGAGCACACCTGAAGTAACCAGACCCGCCACTTGGGAAATGTTGACCTCAAAAGAGTAACTTTTCTGGGCTTACTTTCAGTACTGAGACGGGTTAGTGAAACATCCTCAATCTGCTGTCAGAAGCTGTGCATGTTTGTTTGTTAGTTTGTTTGTTTATATGTTTGTGTGTGTGTGTAGATTTTCATGAAGGTACATTCTATATGTGGTCAAGGCATCAAGGGGTCTGTTAATTGCAGCGCTTCAACCACATTTGCAGGTGGGTAGCAAACAATGGTTTGTATCTTAATAACCTCAATTATCCTGAGCAGTAAACCTTCACATACTAGAAGAACACAATGAGAACACAAACACACACATGCAGGTTGTACACAGTCATGAACACATAGATCTCCAAAGTAATACAACTTTTTCAAGTATCCCATTTACCTTTACCTCATTTATTGATTCTTTTATCACTTCATGTGTCAACACTGCTGTTGTTGACACATGCTGAGTACAGGTGTGTGATTAAGTTGCCCCTAAAGGATGAACTGAGTTAATTCATTTCCAAGAATTCTGGACACAGAAACTTAATCGCTCATCAAAAGTTAAGGGCAATTCCATCCTTAAGCTCTTCGTGGTATGTCTAAACTCACCTCCTCAATGTAGCTTTCCATGAAAGAGCCACGGAACATGGCAGCCATCCAGTTGCAGCTGGAGATAAGCAGGGGCTTGTGGGCCGGGAGGCAGCCATCATCCAGTCGGAACACCACATCTAAAACCGGGGTGGGAAAAGAGCATTCATCTCGTGGAGTGCCACAGAAGCCCAAGCTATAGAGGGGGAAAGACAGACAAGGCAGACGTCCAGACACACACACACACAGGCAGACAGAAGGCCAGACAGACACACACAGAGACATAGACACAGGTAGACAGACAGAGAGATAAATTGACAGAAGGACAGAACAGCTTTTGACGGCGGGTAAGGGAAGGAGAGCAGACGCAGTGAGTAGGTCAGGAATAAATCCTGTGTGGACTTTGGAGTCTGACTTTGGTGGAGAGAGTGTCGATATGTTGCTTTAACAATGCTGTAATGGGCTACATCTCAAAGCAAAGGATTTCATCTATCTTATGAATGGGATGAAGCAGATCTGTTTATACAGTTTATCAATATAATCTCTTATAAGCATTTGTAAGAAGGATTCCCATCGTTATAATCATAAAGACAAAAGAGAAAGTAAAGAAAGAAATGAATGTGAGACAGACTTTGTTCAGGGACAGCAGCTGTCTGGCATTGGTGTGACAACATGCATACATATCAGCTTAGGGGAACACACAACACTACACAAACACCAGACACAGGAAGCGCACAAGAGCAAACAAAAGACAACCAAGCAGACTGGAACATCAAATCATTTGATGACTTTAAATGGACTTCAGAAAACAGATGCATACAAAACAACATACAAAATGCATATTTCATAGCAAATATTCAATGGCAAATATCCGATCAAATGTACGCAGAGTGTACATTTCCAGAGACTGAAAGAAAATGCTGAAAATTTGCATAATCTTTTCTCAAACATTCTCCTCACCAACTTTTCATAATCCTCTGCTACTCCCACTCTCACATAGACACACATGCACACACAAACACCTACTGATACATGGAAAAAATCTACAATGACAATGGCAAGTACTAAGGCACTGATTGGCACTGGTTGGCACAGTGGTTTACCAGCAAAGGTCCCCTTATTGAGACCCTCCTTGATGCGGTTGGCTCTGCGGACGTGGAAAGCCTTGGTGATCTCCTGGTTCATGAAGCTCTCTCTGTTGAGAACATTGGCCACCATCATCCGCAGGTCAAACACCTCAAGTAGCTCTGCGATTGTTGCCACCTGCATCAGATCCCCTCTGCCCTCGTCCAAACTACCTGTGTACAGGTACTGAAGTACCGCCTGAAACCAGAGCAAATTGAGAGGTCAAACTTACAACTTTGGAAACCAAAAACCTCTTTTTAAAATGATGCTAAGATTGTTGCCTGCAGTAATGATGTAGAACATTTCGAATACTATCAACAAAATTGTTATTTTCCCCTGTAATTTATGAATATATTTTATAAGTAATCTTGTTGTTTTTAAGTCACTCACCTTGAATGGTTCTTCCTGTATAAGCGCATCCATGGCTACAACAGTCATGAGTCGTGGTCGTCCGGTCATAGGATCATCAACATGCTCCAGACATACACTCAGGAACCCCCTTCCCCATCCTAAAAGTGCTCGACCAGTCCCTAGTGGTCCCAGGGAGCACAGGGCTCGAGAGGGCAGTGCATTATCACTCTGGGAAGTCCTCAAAAAGCCCTGCTGGAGCAGCTGGGGTTGATTCAGGCCCCGCACTCCTCCATCAACCCCGTCTTTATCAATGTCCAGGCTCTTAGTGCGCCCAGCTTGCTCCTTGGCTCCTCTCCTGCTCTGCTCATCTTCCTCCCCACTCTCCAAGTTTTCCTTGCTCTCCTGTTCCTCCCAACGTGGCCCCATACATGATCCCCCAAGATCAAGGGTGAAGAGGTCATAGAATTTGGAGCAGGAAGTAGCCAGATAGACTTTGTGTGCAAAGACGCGAGTGGTACCACCCTGCAGAAGGAAAAGAACATCTGCACACAGTGGCTGGCAGAAAAGAGAATCAGGGCCCTCACCGTCTGTGGGAGGGGGGTCTGGGATGCCCACTATGGGACGAGGCGGGCGAGGAGGCAGGAAGGGCGCCTGGAGAAAGGGCCTCTGGACCTTCTTCAGGTGGGACTTCCAGAACTGCAGGTGACGACGGGAGATGAGGGCGGCTCGGATGGCATTGTCAAAAACATCTTTGACTCCAAACTGGGCAACAATGCTGGTCTCATAGTATGGAATTCCAAGTTCCTTTGCCACCTCATGGCCTCTCTCTGGGGGAAGGATATCTGTAGGCTTGATCGGTCTGTGAGATAGGAAGTGATAATGATGTTAATGACGACAGCATTCAGATAAAGATTGAAGTAAGTACAAGTAAGGAAGTAGAACATTGAGTATCTCAACTCTACGTTACACAAAGAAAGACTGCAATGTCTTCTCAGTACTCATTTGAACAACATTTACCTACACTTTATTTATATGATGGAACAACTGAGATTATAGTTAATGAATGAAATTTATAGCACCTGACACCTTACAGGTTTTTCTTCATAACAACAATCAATGATTGGTAGAGCTATTGTCAGTGCCTTATTTACAGTGCTACAGTTACTGATATGTTACTATTCCTTATCATTGATTAACTCCACATGCAGCCCTCACTGAAAGTCACCGTGGTGCATGATCTGTCTGAATGTGTCTGTTAATGTCTGATGAAAAAGGTGTCTCACTTGGCTAGGGGTCGTCGTGCACGGTTCACTGCATCCAGGTCGGCATAGCGCAGATCCAGCTGGCAACCAACCAGAATGATGGGCGTCCGGGGACAAAAGTGCTTGATCTCCGGGAACCACATGGTGCGTACGTGGCGCAGGGAATTGGGATTAGCCAGAGAAAAGCACAGCACCACTACGTCAGACCTACAAGAAAAGGAGGGAGAGAAAACATCTTCATTTCACGTACTTATAAGATAAGATGGGAAAAAGATGGCAGAGAAGAGTTGATATGTTGTGTTAGCAAGAGAGCGAGAGATGTGAGCAGAGAGAAGACATGCGGCCTTTGATGGAGTGAAGGGGACAGAAAAGAGAGAAAGAAAAAAAAGGGGCAGTGCTGAGTCACTGAACATCTTGTCAGTTTATGTTAAAACATGTGTGAAATGTGTATGGAAGATGCTTGTTGAGCTGCTGCAAGGCATTGTGGGAGCATGGACAGTGCCATCGAGAAAGCTGGGGTCACAAGACGCGCGTGTGTGACGGTGGGTGGGTCTGTGTGTGTGTCTGTGTGTATGAGTCTGGGCCTCTGGGCTGGTGATCTGTGTGGCCCATCTCCCTCTCTCTCTCTTACGTAAATCTCCCTAAGCCCTCCAAGGCTACATGGGCCACAAAGAGACTGCTAAGAATAGATCAGGATACACATGCACACACACACACACACACACACACACACACAAACACATTTCCTCAACCAATGTTTGAGCAAGCAGACAGCAGCACTTACAGCTGTTCTCTGGTGCTGATATTTCTGTGGCATGTTAGTGCATGTTTGTGTCAGGGAGAGGATAATTTAGTACCAGTACAATAATGACATATACTTCTTAAAACAACACAGATCACTTTTGAACCCAGCAGCACAAGGCCAGACCTACCTTGCATTAGCACCACTTATGTAACCTGTGATCTAAATTAGTCATCATTGATAGCCTGCAAATAATGAAATATATGGTATATTCCTGTTTTTGACATTTGTAAGGCATACAGTAGTCCCCAGCAGATGTGGGCAGCTAAATCACATCCTGAACAGTAGCATTACACACCACTTCTCGTATTTCCCTGGGGCAAAATACCTGTGCTACAGCAAACATGGCTTATTTACTGAGCAGACAAAGGCTGCAGGGTTTTAAAAAAAAAAAGGAAAGAAAGAAAATCAATCTTACCTACGTTTTATCTAGTATTTAACCTTAACATCTGACTATACTTTGAGCAAATCAAAGAAATAGGCCAGGAAAGAGAGGTAATTCCACCTGTTCTGAAGGGATTCTTTTGTTTGAAATAAAATTTAAAAAAATTGAATAACTTGTGAAAGCACACAGCACTAAATCAAATGACTTTCTACAAAGGACATGTTTTGCAGTGTAGACACAGGTTCCATAGTCCATCTTTATTTTCATTAATGTAATCTCTAAAAAGCTCCTACTCCCAAGGGCATACTATACACTACCAAAGCATTACATCACACACACACACACACACACACAGAAATTCCCATTAGCACTTTGTCAAAGGATCATTACCATGGCTTAGTCTGTTTGAGGTCATGTTATGTGTTACGTGCCTTTGCTCTCTTAGAGGAAATCTGAAATTTTTTTTTTCAACCAAGGCTTACTGCCATTGTTTGGGCCAAAATACCCACTGTACTCGCCATAACATTGTAGAGACTGAGGGGACGAACTTTGCTGGAAATAGCTTGAGGGCTAAGGAAATTTGAGTCCCAGAAGGCTTTTGAACTGGTCTTGACCTATCATTCATAAGCAGCTATTTGAAAGTCAGAGAGTGAAGGTGAACATTAAAAATGAGCAGCAGCAGAAGCATCCATTATTGCTGCTGCTTTGCACTGAGCTGTTTAAAGGTTCAACTTGCAGGTTAACCCAGATGACCTCCATATTGTATTCATGTATACATGGTTGTTCTGTAACACTAGCGCAAGGGAGAAGTTATACAAATTGAGAAGTCATAAGGACAATCTAAATTGTAAGGAAAGATGGAGGACAGGTGTCCATTAATATACAAGTAATACCATATAAAAGTATTATTCATTTCAAATTTTTACTTCTGCATGAGCATACAGAGTGTGATATCTTTACTACTGCTATTACTCTTACTTTTGTGCATGCGGTTTAGGATAACATGTTTGGCCTAGCATTAGATGTTCACAACGCTGAATGGTGCATAGGAACTGTGCGTTGAAGTTTGAGCATGTTCTGTGTGTCAGCCAGTGTGTGTGTATATACATACAGGTTTGTGTTCATGTACATCTACATCTAAGTCCACTGTGGTATCACTAATAATTTACCACCAGCACTAATGTATAATAAATTACTCCACCAGTGACTGGTTAGTGTTTTCTGTGTGTGTGTGTGTGTGTGTGTGTGTGTGTGTGCAGTGGATCCAAACTACAAAGGTCATCAGTTGCCAGATTATGTAAGAAGAGACATGCAAGCACTCACACATGCACAAACACAGCAGGGATGTCCCAAATAATCAGACTTACTGTTGCAATAAAGAAATAAATTGGTCTCATGTAGGCATATGTATCACTCTGCAATCACACAGCCTGGCATGACACCTCTCATCAGTCATTCATTTTGCCACAACAGTATTAAAAATGTCATTAGCATGCTTACATTACACACATTACCAAAACTGTTTACAAGACCAAATGTAATACATGTCAATATGCCATTGTTTTGCTTATTTAGTCAAAAAGCATTTTTTTATGAATTTCTGCTGACTGAAAACCTGGCTCAGGTTAAGTTTGGCTTAGCCTATTTTCAGGCTGAGATTGTTTTCCCAACCAGACTGTTCCTCTCTTAACAAAGCATGTGACAGTCTGGGTCTGACAATGTGATGTTTTGAGTTTAAATATCAACAAAAGGCTACAGAGTGGAGGGAAGGTGTGGAGACGGTGAAGGAGAAATAAAGTGTCAAGGGCATAGAGGAGGATAGTGATGGGAGTTGAGTAATGGGGTAATGAGGGAGATGGTGGAGATGGGAGGTAAGGTAGTGGAAGTGAGGAGAGGAGTCTGGATTGGAGTTGGAGGAGAGGGCAGGGCCCAGATGAACGAGTAGATGAACAGAGCTGGAGGATGAGGGAAGGAGTAGGAGGGTGGTTGATGCCTGGAGCTGCAGACGCCAGGGATGCAGGCAGGCAAAAAACTGCTGAGCTGGCACTGTTTCATTATCAGCTGACTGCAGGCTGACAAAGCATACAGGACATTCAAACAGACACGTACACACACTCACTAAAAACATACAAACAGAAGCAGATCACTGTGCAAATGTACAGACACTAAGAGAGTGGAAGAACACAACAGAGGGGAGTGAACGTGAGCCGTAAACTGAAATACACACAACCTACAAATGCACTAAAGCAGAGTCTGTCAGGCAGAGGACAAAAAAAAGGTGAAAGTGTGACACATTACACAAAGTGCATCTACCCACCCTTGAGATAACTCACAGATTGCACATTGTGACGTGTACATGCATCTGTGTGGGGATGTTTATGAGGTCCTAGTTCAGAGACACATTAAATGATGAACGACATCAATAAAATAGATAAGGCGGCAACGTGGATGAATGGAGAGAAATATACATATAATTACAGTTCATTCTAGACTTAAAAATTGAAAAGTGGCGTCAAAAACAAAAAAATATTAATAAAATTTGTGGATTAATAATTAATGTTTATATACACAACTCATTTAATGATTTATCAAATGTATCTTCCTCCCTTTTCTGTGTTACTGTCATGTAGTGAAGTTTGGTCACTGTCATTAGGATTGGTATTTGCTGATTTTGCTTTGGCAATAAGTACTTTTGCATTTCATGCCAATAAAGCAGCTTTGATAGAAGGATGGGGAGTAAGCGGATAGAGCGATGATCCAATCATGTCAGGTGGAGGAAGGATGTAACAGCTTGAGGGCAGAGTTCAGCTAGAAAGCATGGCAACTGGATTACACAAAAAACAACTTGTGGTAAAGTAAAGGTTATGTGGGCATGTTTATGTGGGTGTGAGAGATTAGTTACATTTTCACTGTAAATCACATTCTCCTGAAGCGGCCAACAATAAATATGCTCACAGCAAATTGTGTCAATGTCTTACAGATTCTATAGCCAAAACAAAGCAATCTCTTGGCACCAAGTGTGAAAATGGAACGTGTTGCAAGGTAGTTAACCTTGTGGTCAGCCAGTTATTGGATCAGTAACTAGGTTCTGGCAGCTACAATGTTTGAAACCGCGTGTGTCAGTGTGTGTCTTTGCCTGTGTCTGTATAATATATCTGCTCACCTGCCATAGGCAAATCGTCTGTCTTTGTGATGATCCCCGAATGTGTCCCATAGCCTCAGGGATACACTGACCTCATCCACTACATCACGAGATCTCTCCAACACCTGCAACACAGACATATCCCTGTAATCAGGTTAAAAGGTCTTCACTTCATTGCGATGTTTGTGTTTTTAGTGGAATTGAAGGATTATGCAATCACTAGACTAAAAGAAAAAACACATCAAACTGCATGGTCAACATTTTTAGAATTAAATTGGTTTTCATAGGTCCAGAAGTGTTTGTCTATAGGTGACTCTTTCCACACTGTGTGTGCTTGTGTGTATATATGTATGTGTGTGCCCACCTCCTGGCATACACGGTACTGGTCGATGGCCCAGACGGTTGGCACGTGGGTGGCAAGCAGCTGATACTGTGTGAGGGTGGCATTGCAGGCCCGGGCACAGATTAGCCTGGTCTTGCCTACTGCATTATCCCCTACCACCACACATTTAATGGTTTCCACATTGGGCCGCTCATAGTCTGTGTCTATATCCATGGAGAGGGCCCTGGAGAGCAGGATATAGGAGAGAGAGAGAGAGAGAGAGAGAGAGAGAAAATAGGTTAATTCAATATTCATGGAAAATTTAAATCACATTAATAAAGCATCCCAGGAGGAATAACTGCATTTCGACAATGAAGGCAACTGGCATCAGGTACAGTAGCTTCTAACCCTCGCCCAGTCCACGCTAGGGAAGCTTTGTTAAGGCTCTAAGCCCCTGTAACTGTACTGACCAGTGTACAGAGGATTCTGCCAAACTCCTCAACAGAACACATGGTTTGCAGGCTGAGGAATAGAGGGACCGCAGAGCTATTTCTGTAACAGTACACAGAGAGTCAGAGAAAGACAGAGACAAAAAGAGAGACTCTTCCCTTGAGCTCGCTGTCCTTTTCTCCCCTTTTCATTCCCCCTATCTGTTCCAGTTTTGATGTATTGATAGCATCTTCACTTCAGAGAAAACATAATGCAAAGGGACAAAACATCCACCTTGGCAGCCCAAAAAACAGATAATAACATCCTTCATGAAGGCATTTGTAATTAACATTTTAGGTCGTTCACACGCCCAGGGAGAGCCGTGCATCATGTTTTGGGGTCAAACATATTTACTGTAGACTTGCACCGGGGGGGGAAACTGGCATGTTTGACCACCTGTCAACACCAGACTTAACCTCAGCTCAAGACAGGGGTGGTTATGTACACAGCTCAAATGACTTCCTCTTATAAAACCACACATCGCTGTGAAAAGCTTATCAAAATCCCCTTCCTATAAACTGCTTACAAACATTTCTGACATGTCAAAACACATGTTCATTCCCATTTTTTTAACATCACTAGAAGAACCTGCTCTATTCCCTGGGGGGGGGGGGGGGGGGGGGGGCGGGGGGGGGGGGGGGGGGGGGGGGGGGGGGGGGGGGGGGGGGGGGGGGGGGGGGGGGGGGGGGGGGGGGGGGGGGG
>JAVQJD010041065.1:0-20045 GCA_036023655.1 Nannoperca australis
TAAAGGGGAAGTGCACACTGGAGGAGGAGGAGGAGGAAGAAGAGATGACCGCAGTTGTACTGTATATCGGTCTTGTCCTGAGGAGAGGGGGGCAGGGGGGTCGCTGGTCACGCTGAGGATAAGGAGGCGGCAGCGTTCGCTCTAGAGCTGCGATGATTGGTCGATAACACGATGGAAACGAAAATTAATCGGCAACTATTTTGATAATTTGCAAACATTTCCTGCTTATTGCTGGTAATTTCCGACAGTAAACGAAGAGCCTTTGGGTTTTGGGGACAACCGAAGGTTTTCTGAAGACGTCACTTTGGGCTCTGGGACCTTGCGATGAGCATTTTTCACATTTTTACAGACTAAACGATTAATCGCAAAAACAATCGGCAGATTGATCGATAATGAAAGCAATCGTCAGCTGCAGCCCTGGTCCACTCAACGCTTGACCTCCGAACTTAACGCGCCTCTTCTCCGTACTCTTTCGTCCGTCGGCCCCTTGCACAAGTCTGTCCAGGACTGCAGCGTAGGTTTAGACACTCAGTATGCACAAGCACAGGAATTCTCTTTTATTTAACACAATGAAAGCGAAGTAAACTCCCTTACACTTTAATTCTGGTGTTAAAAGTAGTTGTATTAATTAACCTGATACCCTTTACAGCCATGCCGTGCTTTTTAAGTAGGTTAAACCACTGGTACGGTGTATTTGCTCCTTTTATTTGGCCAGCGGTGACCTAAACGTATACATGTGCGTCTGGATTCATAACAGCTGTCGCACGCATCCCATATTTAAACACAGCGTTGGATGGAAGACTCCCTCCTCCGATAGTCTGGATGCAGATGGACGAGCTCCAGTCAGATAATGGTTTTAAACAGAGACGTTCCTGAGCGACCAGGCGACTGGGGAAGACACTACGCAGGGAGGACAGGCTGGACACGAAACCACAACATCTCCGCGTCGCAGGAGAAAGACGGAGCGTCTTCGCTCTCCTGGAACACCGGGTCCGAGATTCAATGGTAAATCAATGATGCAATCTTGATTTGTTAATACACAGTGGAAAAAGGGTCGTCTATGGGCCTCGGAAATCTACCCAATCAATCCACACTATTTATATCAGCGTGGGTAGGCTGAACAGCAACTGCATCCTCCAAAAATCGTCATCATCATATCAAACATAAGTTTCAACAAAAACTGAAGATTAAACTGAGACTTCAACTTCTTCTTGCGGTTATTTGGACTAAAACGTCAAATGTTTCTCCACATCAACATATTTCATGTGTGAACTGCAGAACTTTAGCAGCGAAAAACGAAGCCTTTTTCCAGTTTTATTTCAATTTCGGGCCAGAAAAGGACACGAAATAACACGAGTTTTGAAGTAAAATATATGTTGAAAATAGAATCACTTAAATCGAATGTGTCCAGGTCTTGTGAAACAGATGTTTTTAATGGGTTCGTCATGTTTACCGTGGCGCCGGCACCTGTCTCTGTGCTCTGGGGCCAAACGCGCCGCTGTGATAGACGAGGAAAGCATGCTGCTGCCGCTGAACGCCACACCCGACAGGTGTTATTATCCGGTTTCCTCCCACAGTCCAAAGACGTGCCCTGTGGGTTGATTGGAAATTCTAGACTGACACTTAATATGATCTGAAATCTGAATTTCATTGGCTATTAAATACATAAATAAATCATAAATCTGAGCTTTGTGTTGCCTGCCCATGTATTTCTATAGTGACACATATACTGTCACAGTCATGGATATATATCAACATGAACAAAACTTCTACCTGCAATACAAAAACACTGCTGCCATATATTCCTTTCCTCTCGTCTTTGCATCAGTGAAGAAACTGAAGATTTCGGATTGTGTGATTTATGCTTTATTTGAGGTGTTTTCGAATAGTATTTTTCAGTTTACAGGATTATTTATTCCTCATTTACACACACCAGCCTGTTTCCATGCTTTAATAAAACGAATGGCAACATGTTTTTTGACAACCTGTTTGCTGTCCTGATGAAAAAGTTCTCATTTTGAGTATTTTAATGATTAATTGTGTGTATTTTAGACGTTACAACCGTCCCTGGCATGTGGAGTGACTGCATTTAATTAAATTTTTCAACCTTTGCATGTTTCATAAAACCACTTAAATACGTTGTTTCAGTACATATACATTGAAGTTTATTATACAGTAATGTGGTTATTTTAGAGTAAATGGTTTTAGAGTTATTGGTCTCTGGTCTCTCTACATTTTTGGGTGTAGTTTAAACCGAGTGCCACTGTGGGTCGTGTTCTTGAACTGAACGGTTGCTATTTAGGCCTGTGTAACATTACATGAGTCGCAACGTGATGCGATATGAGAGAGCTATTCATTAAATGAGTCCGTTTGATTAAATTATGACTTGGTCTCCGGACAAAATGTTCTCATACTCGGCACGCCGCCATATTTCCCCATTAGTCATCTCTCGTCTTACCCTACTAATGTGCCGAGCAGGCGGAGTTTAGCTGGAAGACGTTCTACACTGTCGAACTGAGTGAAGCTGAAGCGTCGGACGTCATTGGTGACGTGGTTTCTCCTCATTTGACACGAGCTCCATTTATTGAAACAGGAGTGATTCAAGCTTCCCGAGCCTCGGTATCATCCGAACCATCTCTGCTGTTTAGTCTCAGATTCTTGAACAAAACAAAACACACTTAGAAGAAAGGAACAAGGAACAGCTTGATTTAAAAGAATCAGATTTGAAACTCCTGCGTAGACAAGATCAACCCCCCCCCCTTCAGTTAAAGTGTCCTTGAATTACCATCAACATCTGCCAACGAAGAACTGATGAAAACAGAACAAATGTGTGGAAGCTACAATCCTACTAAAGCCAGGTCAGGTAAGATGCTGAGACAACATTTAAATCCAGAAGATAAGGGAAACATGTCCTGGACAACAAAAAGTCTGATCGTCAAAAGTCTCCTGAAATGTTTCCTCTCCTCCTCCTCTTCTTCTTCCTCCTATCTCCTTTCTTCCTGCTCTCTTTACCGATCAGGTCTTTGGAGGCAGAAGACTTTCGCCTGGCCGTCTCCCGAAGCGGTGACCGCGAGTGACGCTTCCCTGGACGAGATCAAGAGAGAAATTAACAGAATTTAGTGATTCAATAAACAAACAAAAAAATCACAAAAGTGGAGCCAAATACCTTAAAAATAAATATACATCCATAACTGTGACAGTATATGTACAAACAAGACAGAGCTTTGAATCAAGGTTGCACCTGTTGATGGTGAAGTTGAGGATCTCTGCGGTGTGGCCGCGGTACTCCGACACCATGCCGCCGGAGCGGGCGTCCCATAAGCGCAGCGCTCCGTCCAAGCAGCAAGTGGACACCACGGAGGACGACTCCTCCCACTGCAGGTTAACGATGCCGGCCTGGAGGAACGCGGGGAGGGAAGTTTGAAACTTTTCGGACAATGTACCGAGCAGAGGGGCTAGCGTTAGCGGCCGGAAGTCACCCTGCGCCGTTGGCCGCTTTGCTAACAAGCCACCGGGGTCGCTAAAACACAGCTGCTACCTTGTCTAGAAGTGCAGGACAAGGCCGTCGACAGCGTCGCTATAGCCCACTAAAAGCCCCAATGTGACAGACGCAGTTAGCGTCTAGCTGGTGAACACAGTGGAGGATTTAGCAGCTAAAGAGCCAGAAATTCCCGTTGGTGGTGACCGAAAACGGAGCTAAAAACGAGTGCTTGTTGGACTTCTATTCATCAAGAGGCCACAAACGTGACTTCGAATGAATGCCAAGGTTGCTCCGATGTGTAAATAAGCAACTGTTTGCTAAATATATGTATTTGCCGGGACTTTAGACCTAGTTTAGACTAGACCTCCCTGATGGCTGATGCAGGAGATACAGGACACGGAGTTAAGGGAGGACCCCGTGGCGGCCATCTTTCTGCCGCTTGTTACCTCGTGGTGGCACCTGTGCCTCAGGACCTGCGTCGAGAGGTCGTATATGGCCAGAGTCCCGTCCAGGTACGCCACAGCTACGAGAGGCAGGCTGGAAAGAGAGAGGAGACCTTTAAGAAGGTGTAGCAGAGCTGCGAAACTCACGTGCACGTCTGAAGGTGAGATTTGGGATTTCCCCGTCTGGTGTTTGAGTAAAAAGAAAAACGCACGTGTTGCAGAATCCCACAGATTCCACAGAGTTGGATTCTTCCCCGTCTGTGGGTCCTTTGGCTTTGCCTCCGTCCACGGAGAACGACCCCACCACCTTCAAACACAAACACAGATTGGAAGCTGGTGAAGAACACAGGGCGTTGTTTCTGGAGGTGCAGCTACTTTCTTCTCCGCCTCTCCGACACCCACCTTGCCCGTGGTGGTGTTTATGAGCTTTGCACAACCGTCCACCGAACCCGTCAGCACCAGAGAGCCGTCCTTGTTGCACGCCAGGCCGGTCAGCGCCCCCTGGTGTCCGTCCTGGCCTGTCGAACGAGACGGCGCCAAATTGTCAACATAACGGCGACGTCTCGTCTTCCATGTTTTTATATACAAAGATCCTCAAATGAGCGGATGCATGCTCTGATACCGTCTGCATTGCGGCTCCTTTCAAATCAGAGCCAGTCTAAGAGTCTTATGTAATTTGTTTACCCTCATTTCATTTGCTCTATATTTGACTAATGTCTGATACTTTTATAGGTTGATTTATGGGCCTCTAGTTATTGTTGTCTTATGTTTGTATACACTCTGTAACTATGTTGGGAGAAACCCTCTAATTCCATTAATCTTCAATAAACCCATAAAACCACGACCTCTTTTAACTCATCGCATTAAATGCCAGAATTTCCAGCAGAGTGGCTTCACCTCTTTAAGTACCTGCAGTTACACAGCATTGAATGTAACATTGCTTGAATGCTGCCAGACTCGCCTTTAATGACGTGGGCGGCGTTCCCGTGCTTCAAATCCCACACGCGGACCGTTCCGTCCTCGTAACCCACCACGGCCCGTTTACCTGCGGAAAAACAAGTACAAAATCTTTTAAGGCTCTTGAGGACTTTCTTTTTTTGAATCAAGGTCATTCCGTCTTGTTTTATCGGGTGTTCGTGGGACATTATTTATTATTAATAAAGACGTTATTGGCTGATGTGAAAGAGGAAAACAAACTCTCTTATTGTTCAATTCAAATGAAAATAAAGCACCAAAACTACCCAATTCCAAATGATACATATTGCAGTACGTTGGATGAATCATACGTGGTATGGCTCCAGGGTATATGCAGGAATGCCATACCTTTTAAGACCCTTTTTAAGACCTTTTCAACATATTTTAAGACTGCAAAACCACTAGTTGTAATTGGTTATCAGCAACACATAACATGTCTTCGTTTGACATAATTCACACAGGCCTGGATGAACAAAACTCGAGAATAAAGTACTAACTAACCCAAAGGGTAAGGTTTATTAAAAGTAATAATAGTCACATACTCACACTCTCTCTCTCTCACAAAACATTTTCATTAATTAACATTTCCATTTGGCCTAAGAAATACAACATTGGCCATAAATTATATGAAATAATATATTTCAACTGTGACCTGTGGGGGAGATTCATGGCATGTGCCTCAATTCAGATGTTTTGAGATCCTTAAACTTTTCTGTTTTCTCCAGCTCATCGCGTTTGCCATTAACGAGCTGAGCTGTTGTTTGACGTGTTGTGCTAATCCGAATCTAATGATGTACCCGGTTTTGTCCGTGCCACATGTGAACGCTGTGTTGAGACACCACAGAACTTCTGCGTGAAGCTGCCCATCGTCACCCTGAGGGCAGCAGAAGATGAAGCGGCGGTAGTGACTTCAGCGATGCTACTGGGTAGTAATTACGTGGTAATTACGCTATAGACAACTGCTGTCTGCTAGCTTGTATAGCGGATTTGTGACTTGCACCTTGCATATGTGAACGGATTGCGTTGATCCCCATCGAGACAACACTTATAGGTTCCCAGGGACGGGCTTCAGCCATTGTTTAAATGTTTGACCATCGCATATGGCGTCATATTAAGCGGACTCTAACCTAACTAGCCTATACAGAATAACGACTACGATATATAACGCGACTACATAATATAAATAAATAAATAAATAAATTCACTCAAACTTTTACCATAAAAACTCTTTGGACTATTTAGAATAGGCTACTGACATTGAAAAAAATGGCACAAAAATAAAACCTCGTAAAATGCAGATTAAGACTTTTTAATACTTTTCAAGGGTCTTAATTTTTGCTAAACTGATTTAATACCTTTTAATACTTTTTAAGACCCCGAGGATACCCTGGGCTCATCGTGGCCAATTATATTTTGTGTGATAATTTTTGTCATTTAAAGTGGCCGCTACGATTTACTACGAGGACAAGTGAACGTTTCGTTTGATACATTCAGGCCCAAGTTGTAATTTCTCGCATTTTAAATGCTGCCAGGTGCCTTTTAAATATCAGAATCAGATTTCTTGCCACGTAGGTTTACACATACAAGGAATTTGTTTTGGTGCATACAAGAGCATAAATATATACAGAAAAGTTTAAATAAAACCACTAAAATAAAAATAGCAAGTCCATGCAATATAAATTGAAAATGTACTGTACAATAATAAGAAAAGAGAAGAGCTATATGAATACAATATGTTCAGTTTGTAGCAGACGTTAGTGTCTAGGTGGGGGGATCGAGCTTATGAAGGTACCAGAGTCCTATTATTATTATTATAATATAACGCGTTCAAATGATTGTTTGATTGCTCACCATCGGGGAGGACTTTGCCGCTGGTGGCCTGGCACGCGGAACTCTGGAAGGTTTTACAGTCTCCTGAAGGGATCTTCCACATCCACACGTTGCCGTCGTCGGTTCCCGCCAGCAGCACCGGGGCGCAGGGGTGCCACTCCAGCCACTGCGGGGCAGACGAGCGCGCGTTAGCAGCTGCTTTACGCGCTAAAGGGGCAACTCGAAAATTGCAGTTTGAAGAAGGGGAGAATATCTGATCATTCGTGTCCTCCACAAGGCCACAAAATCATAGCTCCAGCGGACATTTCCTCATAAATTCCTTCCACCCCAATAAAAAGACTTTACACAAGTGCTTACAGATGCACGAACTAAACAAGACACACACAAACACACACTCTCCCCTCGCTGAAGGCCTTACCTCCAGATCTCCCACTTCAAACGACCAGACCTCTTCTTTGGTTTGTACTTTCCAGACTTTAATCATGCCGCTCATGTCCCCCGAAGCCACCATGGAGGAGTCGTGGCTGAACACGGCACACGTCACCGAGTCTTTGTGACCTGTGGAGACACGCGGATACTTTAAATTAAAAAGAAATAAAAAAAAACATTATTTCACGGGCCGATAAAACCTCAGGAGAACGACCAGGAAAACTTTATTTGGCCTCGCAGACGTTCTTTAAGTCACATTACTCAAGTTTGGAGTTCATTGAAAATGTTAATTTAGGCGATCATGTAACAAAAACTGGTGTGAACAACTAATTTCTAGCTTTATTTAGTCAGTTTAGCTGCATCATGACACAGTTCAGGTACAGAACAGATGTTTAACCTGCAGAAAGTCAGCAAAGTAAGCCCAAACCAGATGTTTGTGTTTAATTTCGTTTTTTGACAAATCAAAAGAGGAAAAATACGAAGCTCTAACACTCACCTGTGCACTCTAACAGAACCTCCCCGTCGCTCACCCTCCAAACGTAGGCTTTGTCGTCCTCTCCTCCCGTTACGGCCATGCTGTTCGTCGCCGGGTCCAAATTCACGCAAAACACCGAGCCTGGACAGCGGGAGGGGGGAAACAGTGTACAAAGTTCTAACTGACCGCATCTGAGAGCATTAAAAAAAAACAAAAAGAAAAGAAGAAACCCCCCGAGGCGACGCGCTACCGGTGTGTTTGGAGAAGGTGAGCTCGCTGTCGTCTTGCTCCGCCTCGGCTTCCATCTCGTCCTCGGTCTCCCAGCCTTCATCGTCTGCGTCTCCGTCTCCGTCTCCGGGGTCTTCAAAGTCAACATCCTCCAAGTCATCGGCCAAGTCATCTTGCAGTGAGAGAGATTAAGTTCATTAAGATGGGGGGTGATTATTAAAGGGGCCACTTGGCTGGAAAAAGCCTGTAATAGTCCAGTTTGGTTCATCTTTTAGCTCCAACTCCAGTTAACTAAAATCAATCGTGCAGCTTGACACTGGCTGTCGCAGTTTCCTAAAGTGACTCAGGGGTTGCGAACAGTTGTCTACCTACCGGGACCAGGCTCATTCTCGTCTAGGTCGATGACTTCAATAATTTCCTCATCTCCATAAATCTCAATTGCATTTCCGTCCGTGTTTTCCATTCCGTTAGCAAGCTAAACGCTAATAAATGAACCGAAAAGCAACCGCGCGAGTAAAGCTAGCTAACGCGACTTTAGGCTAACTCGCTTTTAGCTCCGTACAGAGTCCTACCGCGGTTAAAAGTTACACTTTCGGTCGCATACGGCGTTACGTGACTTTAGATAAACGGTAGTTAAATGTCAAACTAACTGCCTCCCCATGTTTTCTTCACATGTAGCGGCGACTGGAGAGACGGGCGCGTAATAATGACGTGGGACGCGTCGTCGCTCCTTCAGCGTCGCTAACCTCCGTCCCCACAAGATGGCGGCGTTGTACAAAACGAATAGACGACGATACTTGTAGAAAATACCAGTTTTGAGTATATTTTAATAACTGGAGCTGATTTATAAAGATGCTTCGACCCCTTATTGTGTTATTTCTCCTCATTAATAATGTCATTATCACTAAAACAATTAGTTTTTGTTCTGCTACTGCATAATAGCATAATAATAATTCTGTCTAGATTTCATAGTAGCTCATTGCAATGAGGAGATAATTACTTGACTATGTTTGACAGGAAATCAAGGTTGTGGAGAGAAACTGACTTATAACTGACATATTTTGAAAAACAAAATACAACAAATAGCAAAGAGTTAATCAGTCTTGCTAAGTTTGATAAAATAATACATTTAAGTAACTACTGAATATTTACCAGTGTGCTTGTTTGCTCCTTTTGAACATATTTATTTGCTCATTCTTTTTTTTCTTTAATGGATCATATTAGCCGCAGTTGATTTCTAGTGTCACTGTCCACTTACTTTATTCCTTTTTCTTTTGTGTAAAATCGTGGAATAAATTCTTCCCACAACTACTAGTAACGAAAATAATCACGTCTATCCTCGCTATTATCATCACCAGCATAATCTGGGCTAATCTATATTTGTGCTGTTTTATTTTAGTCTTTTTTTACAGAAGCAGCACAAGAAGCAAAAGTACTTGCATGTGCAAAATTTCCTGGCTGCTCACTCGCTCTTAAAATATCATTGTGAACATGTTCCTCATTGTGCGATTGTAATAATATGTCCCTTTCAATTTGATCATGTTATGTTCCCTTCTCTTACAGTGTGATTGCGCGGCCTTCCTTCTTGTTAGAGGCGAAATGATCCCCATTCATTCCCTCCATAATTAACTCTCGCACGGCCTTCTCTGCAGTGAGTAGTAAACTGAGAGGTCAGACCCTTATGAATAATTAGAGTTCTGCTTCACATACCGGCAGGAGTAGTGTCACAAAACTGTAATTTACACATCTGTTATTAACGGTACAAAGGTTAAGCATTGCATTCTGGGATTTTTTACTTAAAAATAGCACGCATGCTATTGACGCTTTCCATATTCAATCAATATCGAGGCCACTGTAGCTCATTAATGTTACACTTAGACACTCACATTGAATGGCAGAAATTTGATACAGTGTGACAGCTTATAATGTACTTCTGATGGATGTATTTCTTTTTAAGAACTACTTCTACCCAATGAATAAAAAAATGCATTTCGCACAAGATTATGATGAAATTGGCCTTTTCCTGTCAAAATATTAGAAACGCTGTTATGTAGATTGCTTTATTATTAATGCAATAACTGTTTTCTTGATAGGGGACGTGAAACTTTATGATAAATACTGTGAATGTATCAAGCTTCTCTCATCTGAATTCTGTCCGATTACACTGTTTTTATTGAGTAAATCAATCTGAAACTTTAAAAAGATTACTAATTGTAAGACTCCCTGCCAGCTCCAGGTGTGCTGAGCCTGCCCTTTGACCTCCCTGTGCACACGGGAATGAGATAACCTTTCTAATATCACGTTTAGGGCTGTTTGTGAGACTGCAATAAATTACAGGAATAACATTAGAAGCAGTGCTCCATTTTAAAAGGCGCTCTCCTCTCTTCCTTAATCTCGCCATCAAAACTTCCCTAGCCAGAGATATTTTATGAACACTTAACACAGTTTGTCCACTACAGGTTTTTAGGGGTTTTATGTCTCCTGCTATACGCTGCTGGCAGAGCTCGCTGACGGCATGCCCAAATAAGTTTTACTGGCTGCCCATGCAGGCCCTCCATTTCAAACCTTCCCTGGAAAAATACAACTGCCTCACGATGTGGTGAGATGTGGAAACATTTTAAATCCGCAGTGAGTGAGAGATTTATAAACTCTCTGTTCAGTTACGAGCAGCGCTGGAAGAGGCCGTTGAACGCTCGCGCTGGAAAGTTCGATGACATTAGTTACGACGCTGGTCACAGACGCTTTTATTTCATCAATGTGTTTCTGCTGGGGTTTTTTTTCCGGGCCTTTTGTGCCAGCAAATAACTTTATTCAGCTCCTGTTCACATAACTTCAAAGCCTCTGACATTGTCGGATTCATTTGGGCGTATTAATCAAGCTTTTGGACATTTTTACAACAGCGGGTAGCAGTTGATTATGAAGAATGACACAAATACTGATCCAAGAGCTGATATTTTCCCATATAATCAAATTAACTCATTTTCATACCAAAACATGTCAAGAAATCACTGTTTTCCTGTGAAAAAGCCTTTGAAACAGCAGTTAGACCATCATGAGACACTCAAAATCCCCACGAAAACCCAGACTTGAAGTAAGGGATTCTTCTAGGCTTAGCAGCTTGTTAAGGCAGCGTGGTCCATAAATCAAATACAGGAAATGGCCACAAAAATGTAACTAAAACGTGACTTGTCACATCAAGGATAACATGAATGAATAAAGAATACACAGGTTTAATCCCTGTCAGGAGCTCAGACACCGTCTCTGGTTAGGAGTAAAAGGAAATACCATTAATGCAACAGGCATCATGCTCTGGTTTGACCTCAGAAATCATGTGATTCAGTCCCCTCAGCAACCAGAACATCCAATGAATCATCAATCGTGGACTGAAAAGGAGTCATTTTGGTTATTCAGTTTGTCTTTGGCGTTAAGATATCTTGCCAGGTTAAAGTTTTCTTAACAGATAGTGTGGATTAGCAGGTTTTTGGTTGTGACATTAGCAGTGTATGAAAAGTAAAAGCTCGGAGTAGATACATCTTCGAAAAGGAACATTTTTTGTCACGTTTATGATTCTATAAACACAGACGGAGACTTGATTCGCAATAGTAAAAAACGTGTTTGCAGGGTCACGAAATCATTTTGAACCTTAATGTGACGATTGTTCAAGTGCTTTCTGCTTTGGATTTGTCTTTGAGCCTTTTGAACACATTGGGTGGGCTTCTCTCTGCCGTCACCAGGACAGCAGAGACCAGAAGAGACCCGTCATAACAACATTTCTCGGTTTATCACTCCTGAAAGCTGGTTTACGTCTGAAAAGCAGGACACTCTGGGGTGCTGTTACTTTATAGGCGGACGTGGAGGCATATTCATCTACTTTGTGTGTGTGTGTGTGTGTGTGTGTGTGTGTGTGCGGTACATGCACCTTTACACAAACACACAAACAGTATCATTAATAAGGCCTGGGAGCTGTTGCTGTGTTGGAGGTAATTGCTCCATGCAGCTCGGCGAGACTTTGATGGAAAGTTTTAGACTAACTGGCTCGACTCTAAGAAGCCTCGACTCTGCTTCTTTTTTAACAAGAACTCTTTATGGCTCCTTTTTTTTGTGCTCTCTTTTCTCTCTTAAACGCTCCGGTTTCAAGGTTTTTTTAAACATAAGCAAGCTAACATACAGGGAAAAGGTTGAGTTCACACTATAGCATCGGGTAATGCCGGAGGCTGCCGCTGTAAAGTCCCCTCACGTGCTGTCGAACGCGCCGCGAGGCGTTCAGGGCACTTTTCTTTCTCGCCGTTAAAGCGGGGCTTCTTTACGATGCCTGAGGTCTGCCTCTTTTGCCTGCTGTCTGACTCATGTGGGGACGGTGCTGGGTGAGACGACGGCTTCCCCTCCACAGACCACTAACAGCCGGGTTGTGTGCGCGTGCTGCGACGGGTCTGCTCCGCAGCCTGCGTGTGACGCGTCTGCTGCGGCGGCAGAGCGGTAGTCTGCTGCAGGCTGCAGGCTGCAGGCCTACACGCTCGCCCGTGGGCTTTCTATAAGCCTGATCGCTTCTCCTTTTCCAGCCGTCAGCCCCGAAAACATGGGGTATTTTTGGAACATCATTACTCATGGTTTCGGGATTTTTTAGATTTTTTTTTGCCAGAACCGTGTAAGGCACTTTGGTACAGATGCTTTTAAAGGCACCCTGCTCCAAATAAGAGGACTTACAGTAACACCAAACTGGATGTAAACCTGATATGGAAAGTGGTGACGGTGCTCCGCTGGATGCAAAAATAGTTCAACTAACATAATCAGCAATTTGGCAGCCCCGAGTGCGATGCTCACTGAATTGCAAATGTGCTGCTCTGGGCAATATAAGCCAATCTAATCCCTGCTTTGACATCACTGCTCTGGACACACTCACTCGCTCACGCGCACACATACACACACACCTTTTGAGTGTTTAAATGCACGTTTTTGCATCAGCATAAGTTCATACACAAACAAAACAGACGCAGATGTCCAAGACCGACGGAAGCGTATAAACTTCGTGTTCTTCTATGTCTCACAATGTGTGTCAAAATGTCTGTCTGAATATGACGATTTTGTAAATTGTAACAATTTGCAATTCATCCACAAAGATCCACAGTTGAGTCTTTTTGTTGTTGAGAGATTCAGATTTATTTTTTAATTTCATAAAAAAAATGTGGTTGCTTCAATTTAGACATCATTTAGTTGCATTAAGAGCCGACTGAAGTGCAACAACACCAGAGATGCCTTATGTCACAGACGCTCTGTACTCTCATCCACAGAAGTTATAATCCTCTGTTGCTATGGATACGGCTGTCCCGAAGGGCCTCCCCCTGTACTCCAGAAGAAGAGCGACCTCCTGTAATAAATGCAAGTTGTAGCGGAGCAGCACAAAGCCGAGGCCTAGTTAAAAATAGAGCGTTTCGAGGCGATAAAAGTGGCGAGAGTGATCCGGTGGGCAGAGCCAGGGCTCAGGAAGGTGAGCACCTGCTGAAATGCCCCTGAGCAAGAACTGAAGAGGTGCCGGTGGGTCCTGGCCCTCCTGCAGGGGAGGCAGAGGGTATTTGCCTTCTTACAAGAGAGTAACTAAGTAGCATTAGTGGATAAATGTTTCAAACAGGTAACTAAAAGGAGATTGAATGGTTGAAATAGACAGCTAAAGTAATGAACGCGTTTATTTGTATGGCACATTTTAACAAGGGAATTCTAAGTGCTTTACAAAAGACATAAAAGTTATTAAGATATAAAAGATATAAAAGCAACGTGAGACAATATAAACATTTAAATATGATAATAGGATAAGGTCCAATTGAATAAAAGATAAACCAGGAGAATAAAAACAGTGCAGGTGCAGTGCAAGAAATTAATGAATAGTTAAACGTATTGGATTAATGGTGAAAACACTGTAAATGGTATAAAGATATTACAGAGATACCGGTGCACCCAAGATGAGGGTTTGGGGAAAAAAAATGGTAATATTTCTCCTTAAGTTCTAACAAAAATATTCCAAGCGATGCTCCAGACTTAACTCACGGCAGAGCTGTGTAGTCTATCTGCACTGGGTGAATAATAACACTGTCCCTGCCTGCAGATGGGGCCTGTGCAGAAACTGGTTAGCATATTGTAGTAATCAAGTCAGCCAAACCAGGCGGCGGCGTGGCAGTTTTGCCCGTGGGTTGCTGCTGAGATGCAAAATCTTATTTAAAGTAATGGAAATAAAGGCGTATCGGATTAGAGGAGGCAGCGGGGAAGGCGTTTCATGTTGCAATGAGCAAGAATTGGATAAAACGTTTGTTTCATTTTGCCGCTGCTGGTTATGGAAAGTGTTGAATAATGGGAGGAAGGACAGTGACGTTGCAGTAGATCTCAGGCACCAAAGAGCTGATCAGTGGTAATTACAACACAAGTTTTTATTGATTTGCCCTCTCTCGATCTATTGATTAATATCAGTGGTTTTCTTTTCAAGCTTCTTTATTCCTCATAAACATGTATAGCAACCAGTAGTACATCTGGCAGGGATACTACAGAGGTGTCAAAGCAGAACAATATCATTTTACACACATTGTTGGAGCATTAGTCATAACGTGGGAGATAAAAACACATCAGTATTCATAATGAAAGTGCAACAAAAATCAATTTTAAGGTACACAACACATGACGCAATGATGAAACCAAAATCATAATTAGAAACACACCACTGAGATGTGCAGGCCTTTTATGATTATAAGAAAGCATATTAAAGCTATAATGTTCACAATGAGAGAGAAAACACACCATTAGGTTTATTATAGGGATGTTATTTTTAATAAAATAGACTATAAGCTGGTGTAAAGTTATAATAAACTCACTAGTGACATAATAAATCCCAATATGAGTAATCTAGGAGTATTTAGATACTGTTTTTTGGAGATAACATACAATAAATAGGATAAAAGTCTCATAAAATCACTATAGAGTGGCACAGAAACACTATAAGAGTCTATGGCAATATTCTGCATAGTAAAAATTATGCCATGATGAATAGAAATAAGAAATATGGTATTAAAAACCCCATTATAGTGTAAAACAGACACACGGGCTTGCTTATATGACTATTACGCAGTAGGTACAGTAGATGTAAAACATCATAAAGTAGAATAAAGTTATTTAAAACAAAGTAGTGACACATCAGACAGTCAGGAACTGCACGTTGGAATATTGCAGTGTTATTTCTCATAACACGCAGGACACGCCCAGAGACTTATTCCTTATTAATGACACAGCCATAATTACAACTTTTCATCCAAACACACACACACACACGCGCGCGCGCACGCACACATCACGCTGTATACTAGAAGATAATCACTTTTTTTTTTCAGGCTAAGCCCGCCCCTGGTAAAAGTAGGGGCGCTCCATGTGACGCTGGGGCTGTAACAAAAATCCAGTATGGCGGAGTCTGTCAGGAGATGAATTTCTTCATAAAATAAAAGCCCCGCGGGACACGTGTTGCGACGACTGGCTTCCTCCTGGCTCCGTGTAGGTGAGCTGCTGGTGCGTCCGCGTCCTCCGTGCCGGACGTGCGGCCGAGCCGAGAGCCGAGAGCCGAGAGCCGCGCCGCTGTTGATGTTGATATCTCGGGCAGGGATGCGATGCACACAGACGGGATTCATCAAAACAATGTCCGGCTGAAGTTTCCACTCCGCGCCGCCTCGGCTTCGGCTTCCCGGTCATTCGCACGGCTGCCTTTGAGCCCGGGTCGTAGCTGCTCCCGGTAGGAACGATTTCACATCTTTAAAGCATTTTAGCCGAAACATTTCGTGCGGTTTGTTGCACTGTAGCGGGCGGGAAGTGTGTAGGCAATACGGAGGGGAGGGAGAGGAGGGGTGGGGGGGGGGACGTACAGGCGATGTTTATTATGCCGATTGTTGCTGAGCTATTTTTAGTACGCGGCCGAGCCTTAGGCTCTAACGCAATATACATAGTGGCAACACGCCTCTATCGCCTTATACCCGCGTTACTGGCGAGAACAAATGCGTTAAACGAAGGTGCAGGCCTGCGTAAGTGTGTGTGAATGGTTCGGGATGGGCGGTGGTAATTCTCTGCATGCGTCAATCTTTTTTTTTTTTTTTTTTTTTTTTTTTGTGAATGGGGGCGTACGGGGTTTGTCGGAGCAGTTAAAGCGACATCAAAGCGGCTTCGTTAGGGCTGGTTTTTAAAGTGTCGTCAAGCGCGCGAAACGCTTTGTTGCAGGGAGGTATGGAGTCGCAAACGTTGCATTTTGTTGTCAGATACGTGAGGGAGAGTTTGAGTTTATACTGGAGTACAGACCCGGTTAGACTGACTGTGTTAGACCTTTGTGTGTGTGTGTGTGTGCGTTTAAAGCAGCAAGTGGCACGATTAATGCACGTTATACGCGTGTAATAGGATTTTAATTGATGCTTCTTTTATTTAGCAGCTTTTTTTGGTGTAATTTTCCACAATTACATTTTCCAGGGCTGTGTTTTTTTTAAAATAATTTATTATTTCTTCACTTTGGGCTTCAGGGCTTGTCTCCCCAGATCTGTCACCCTGCATCAAGCAAGCCAGCAAGCTTTTTAGGGACAATGGCCTAAAAAGCACACACACACACACACACACACACACACACACACACACACACACACACACACACACACACACAGGAATACCCCTCCCCAGACAGACGAGATGCCCTGGGAGAATGGTGTTGCATGAAGCCCCCCCGGAGTGTCAGCTACTCCTCGTGACACACACGTTCACCTCCCCGCCCCGCCTTTCCTCGCTTTCCCATCACAAAGCACAAGTGTGCAGTGACCGACTTTTTGTGAGGGCAATTTGTCCTGCGGCTGAACTGTCTGGCCCTCTTGTCTTGAGACCCACCCCCCCCAAATCCACACACACACACACACACACACACGCACACACATACATGCATCCATCCTGCTTCAGAGGACCTCTGAGACCTCTGCCAACACACACACAAGGGCGTGAACATGCACGCTACACCCATGCATCAGCCCCCCACCCACCTCGCCCTCGGGCAGTTTTACCCCTTCTATTTGTGGTGGTAAAGTCGCCTCGATGCTCTGGGCTCAAGCCGTGATTACATCTGACACTCCTGCTCCCGGGCTCGAGAAATTCAGGCTACTCTCCAAAAAAACAAAGAAAAGAGCAGTCGTTTATTTCCCGAAAAAAAGATGGTCCCCCCCAAAAAACAAAGAAATGATCATTTATCCCCCAAACAAACAGAAGAATCAAGTGTTTCTGCTCTGTAAAAGTTCACGAGGCTGTTCCAACCACTTCTACAGCAAAAGTCATACATCACACTTTTCCCGAATTTTTTCATAATCCTGGAGCGCCCCAGTCACAACGAAACTCTGTCCGGGACAAGCAATTTATTGCCCGGTTGGTTTACAGCTTCTTGCAGTGTAAACGCGAGGTCGAACTTGAGGTCGTTTTGAGTTTTTTGCGCCGCCAGTCTTGGATCCGCATGACAACAGTATTTTACTTTTACACCCTGGGGTGTATTTCATGGTGAAAACGCTGAATTTTAGAACAAAAATTGACTAAGAAGCTGTGTTTAATGTGTGTCGGTCACGGCTGAGACCAGATCTGCTTAATAAGGCCAATATTGGTGCCAATACTGATCCGACAGAATACGTCGTGCTTGTTGCTGCTTTGACACATTCATGTTTCTCCTTTGGGTGCAGATTCCAAATCAATGTAAATAAATAAATCTGATAAAAGCTGGTATGAATACATCAGAAATCACAAAAAAGTGTTGACATGGTTTTTTTTTATATTATTCTTTCCGATAGGTTGCTACCGATGCTAGACGGCGAGCGGCCGCTCTGATTGGGGGAGCCAAATCAAACGCTTCATGGGGATTGGCTGCTGCTGCTGCAAGTCTGCTTCCTCTTTCCAGCCTTGAGTGATTCTTGAGGGACCGTCCAGAGTGTTGGATCAGCCTGAACACACACATTGAAGCACACACACACACACACACACACACACACACACACACACACTCCCAAACCATCCACAGCTTTGGCAGGATACCAGACTCCCTGTAAATCACATCTGCACTTGCACAAACGTACTGCACTTCAGTGCACACACCAAGCCGGGTGCTCACCTGCCGCATTGCGAGGACACCCACCCGACCTGTCAGCGATGACATCACACAGCCACCAAGGTAAGATTTATGTCGGCACGAATTTGTTTTTGCACAATGTGGAAATTAAGATGTTTTACTCCCTTTTCTTGTGCTAATAACACGTTTAGGATAAAGTTACAAAATCACAATTTGCAGCTTTTTCGGGTAATTTCAGGTCTGTGACCGCAGAGAGCAAACTTTATCAAACTCAGGATGGTTTAAAATGACACGTAATTGCGCCAACAGAAGTTATTTTATGATTTAAGTGCACAAACGTCATTGCAGGATGCTGATAAAACGGAAACAAAAATCACGTTTAGCTTCCTTGTGGGGACTGTAGTTTTAAAAGTGAGAGAAAGGCAGGCGCCAAACAGCAGTCCATCACGACAGCTGGAACGCGTTGGGAATCTTCTACAAAATGTAGAACTGTCATGTGTGGAGTAATGAGAATTTAGCTCCTCAATACGGTCGCATTAAGGGAATTTCTCCGCTGCCGCGTCTGCCGACCTTGATAGATGTGAACGTTTGATTTTGAGCACGGACGGATTGCGGCTCGCTAAAACGCAATAAAACATTTTAATCTGGTTTTATGACTGTTAATTGGCTTTATTCAATATGAATGAGCTCCAGAGGGCGCGGGGAAAAAGGCCATAACACAGGCTCATTAAGAGAGTCTACTTTCCTCATTGACACCTAATCAAGCTCAGTTTAGAAGCTTCGGATTGTGTTTTAGTGAGCTGATGAATTATTCGTTAAGCAGCTGGCAGATGAAACGGTTAGCTCCCTGCCCTGGTCGCTGTGTGTACCTGACACCGCTTTATTTACTTCGTACACCTGGGAGTGTGTGTGCTATAAATACCAAAAGCTGAGGTAACCACCGGGCCCCCGAGGGGGATACGAACGAGCTGCAGCCTCGGCCCTCCCAACTTCTCCATCACTGACACATCCGAACACACCGCAGGGCGGATGCTCGGCTGGTGCACATGTGTACTCTATTTGAGTTGTCACTTAATGAGACGACACCTTGTCCACAGACATCTCGTGGTATCGACGCCGCCTCCTAGTCTTCAAATAGGGCCCGCTTATATCGTTAGATCGACCTCAGATTAGTGCGGCTAAATCTAAGATGCTAATCCTGAGAAATTGACTGAGATTAACGCCAACACATGCAAAGTGACGTGTTAAATGCTCAGAGGTGTGTTCGATATTATAATGTTCTATATAAAATTCTATAATAGTAATCGGTTTCTGAGCATTGTGTACCCTACGGATAAACTGGTACAACAGTACATTTAGTTTATGCTGTAGATTATAGCATAAAATAGTACCAAGTAGGATTAGTTTACACTTTAAAAATCCAATTAAACCATCATCGCGTGTTTTGTGATACATTTGAAAAAAAAAACACGAAATTAAAGGACGCTCATTTGTTGAAGCTTTGGAAAGTCCTGAAATGTAGTTATGTCCAAAATGAAGGGCATGGTTTTAGTCTTGATAGTCTTAATGTCTTAAAGGGAAACTCAACTGGTTTAGCGCTGCACTGACTCACAAGCGATAGGTTAAAAAGGGTCAAGCTCCAAAAAAACTGGATCCTACATTTCCCATAATGCAACTCGGCAGCATCTTTCACGAGCCCTCAACGAGTAGCACGATCGTAACCAGACTCGTGCGGTCGTTTTACAGTTGAATAGATGGTTTTAATCGACATTTTTCCGAATTATTATTATTATTATTATTATTTGTCACAATATGAGTCTGAAGAAGTCAATATGGCTCTGAAGACGTTGAATCAATGCCCAGATCTGCACACAGCCGAGGCAGGAAACTTCACTGTTTATTGGCCGGGGGGCCGCAGCAGCTGATGGAGCAGATAAACTAACCAGCTCCTGTCGAAATATAATAAGATTTGGACGTTTTTACAGTCATTCCCCACCCTGTCCTCCCCTACCTCTCATCTCCACAGTTTGCCTCCCACTTGAGGTCCCAAGCAGGGCCTACCCGGGACCTGCTCCCTCACCCGCC
>JAVQJD010041066.1:0-13225 GCA_036023655.1 Nannoperca australis
TTTCTTTAAAGTTAAGACTAGTTTAAAGTCATCTTCATTGAAAAGTACAGTGCTTTTCCTTCAAAAATAAGGACATTTCAATGTGACCCCAAACTTTTGAACGGTAGTGTATATGTAAAAAAAAATCTATAGGGTACATTATATATTGTATTTTATCAAGTTTTAAGGTTAATTTTTCATGTTTCCTTGTGTGAATAAATAGGTTGGATAACATAAGCTTTAAGGTTTTACTCATTCTTATATGGCTAGGAACAGACCCAGCCTTAGGCCACTAGTGAGATTTCTCGTAGACCCCTGTCTACACCCTGCAAATAATATTTTGCATACGGTTACCAATATATTACTTATTGGGTTCCTCCTGGTCAGTAGAGTAAGGGGGTAAAACATTAGCATTTATGAGGGAATTCAAATTAAATTACAGTTAGTACTTTTTAAACTGCCCAGTATACATTAAATAATTACAGCATAATTACTAAGAAAAAACATTTAATTTCAGCTTGTAAAAAAGATTTTATATTGACTTTTGAGCACATTTTGGAAAAATTCAGAGCGTTTCAGTAGAGTGTGTAGAAATTAGCCCATGCGCTCTAACTTGTGCTTCTTAAAAAAAGAAGATAACATACTTTCCTGCACAGCCAGGTTTATTCAGCACTATCCAGAGGATGACCAACGCATCTTCAAGCAAAGATTCTGTATGCTGTTGGTATCTCTTTTAACAATGAAATATTCTGTTTATTAGTAGTTACTGTGGTGATAGACTGTACTATGTAAATATACCTCAATAAGTAATGCTTCATATTCTGCATATTCTATCAGCTTTCCAATAATAATAATAGTTTATTTGTATAGCACTATCAAAACCAGCATTAAAGTGTTTTACACTGAAAACATAAAACACAACAATATACAGTAATGTACCATTAAACAAAAGGTAAAACAATAGGTGAATTTAAAAATAGAGTAGTGCAAGACTTGGGTGCAACATCAAGAATAAAGTACAGTGTAACTCAATAGTTAAGAAAGCCTTTTGATTTAAAAAAGTGACTTCAAACAAGATAATTATAAAGCAAGCCATAAAAGCTGGTCTAGGTTCATCAGTTTGGACTATCAGATGGATTTTACATCGGACCCCAAAACAACATTACTTTCCCCCAGTAATTTATCATAATTTTAAAAACAAAGGGTTTGCATTGAACAGTAATTTTTTATTTATGTCATAATTTTTAAATACAGTAAACATTGCATTTCCTGCAGTGTACACTAATTAATGAAATGTTAAAAAAGTCAAACTGCTTTTGTATTCTTCCCTGCACTTCAACATTTGTCCTAGCAGAGATACCCAGTATTACTGATACCCCATATGTAGTAAGTAAGTGTTACCTTGCTAGTATCATTCTTACATTTTACATTTACATTTTAGGCATTTAGCAGACGCTTTTATCCAAAGCGACTTACAAGTAAGGAGGTGATCGGTGGACTCCGGGGTCAAACCATGACCTTCTGGTTGATAGGCACACAGCTGTACCTCTCAACCACCACACCTCACTATCTTGTGATAGTAAAAGAGATAGCTATCTCATTGTAAAGTTTGTATTGTGACAGAAGGGATAATCAACTTGCTGAAAATACTCTTTGCATTCTAGGTTTTGCCAAGTAAAAAAAAAATACGGTTCTAATCAAATCAACTTTTCTCATCAGCTGTTCGTGCAGATCGGATGCGAGGCGGTAGAAACAAGTTCGGCCCCATGTACAAGCGTGATCGTGCCCTCAAGCAGCAGAGAAAGGCTTTGATTCAAGCTAGTGGATGCAGAAGAGAGAGCAGCCCAGCTCTGGTCTCCTCAACACAGCAGAGAGGCCTGACCTTTACCAGTGGCCTTCACAGCACCCCGCTACTCACAGCACAGAATGGTCGTATCAGCTACCAGTCTCCAGCACTGTATTCACTGCTGCCCTCCAACTCAACTGGTGCTACCCAGTACCAGTGCACCTCCTTTTTAAACTGGTCCATCAAATCAGAGAACACCAACATCTGTGCAAGTTCACCAGGCTCTGCTGCAGGAATTGGCTCAGACGACCTATTCTCGAGACCTTTCTCTCCTCCCAGGATGCCTCAGCTAGTGATGGAGTTGCTGCGCTGTGATTCAGATGAGCTACAGCTGCAGAATAAGATCACAGCTTGTCTCCTGCAGGAGAAGACAGGCTGGGAGAAACAAGGGAACTCCAGCCTCTTCAGCCTGATGTGCCTCATGGCTGACCAGACGCTGTTCTCTATCGTGGAGTGGGCTCGCACATCCATCTTCTTCAAACAACTTAGGGTAAGCTCTTATCTGCTGATGTTGGTTTTAAGCAAACTACAAGAAAGACCGTCACTCAGATCACATGCTTTAGTTTCACAATAAAGAGTAGACTGATGTATTTTCATCATATGTTTTTCTGTTGTTGCACTATAGTCATGTTTGATGGTTTACTGTATTTTATTGCAGGGTCATGTTTTTCTAATTTCAAAAGTGGTGGAAAAGTAACTATGCACATTTACTCAAGTACTGTTACTTTTGTTCTGATTATTTTAAGTTTACTTCCTACATTTTACTCCCCCCCCCACACATCTTATTTGACAGCTTGTTTTTTTTTTTTTTTTTTTTTTTTAAACACAAAACTCATCAGCACATGAAAAAGGATACAATTGATTAAAACTTTTTTTCCTTTTTATGTCACAGTAAGATTCAAACAGGCAACTATTACACTCTTAGATTGTCACCAACAATTTTTGCATGTAAAGCAGTGAAATATAACCGAATTAAACTTTAATAAAAACTCCAGTAGCCTTAGTCAAATGTGTTACCCAACAGCATGCCAAACTCATCTTTTTTTGCTAAATTAATCTGCTAGTCATTGTTACTTCAACTAGAATTGAGATGCTTCTTTTCTGTACATATGAGCTAAAAAAAAAACCCACTGTAGCTAAGAAATTATGAAAATAAACAATGTTCTCATACACAATAGTGATTGGAAATGTGCATTCCCTTGCAGATTGTCTAGAAAATCTTTTAAAATTTTTGCTAAAATTGGATGGAACTTGGCTAGAAACTAAGAAGGGTGGAGCTTAGCGAACAACTAATTAAGAGGAGGATGTTTCAGTAGAGGTAGGAACTTGCTGCCCTGCTTGCAAAACATCCATCCACCACATATTTACTAAGATTTTCTCTTAAAGATTGACCAAATTGTTGGACCTGGACTGCCTGAAATCTGCTATCCCCAAAACAACGGAACAGACAAGTCTCAATCGAGAAATCTGAAACAAAGTGAGAGTATTGAGTCACTCACCACTTACTGGGGAATCAAAGCTACAAGTTGCGATTTTTATGGGGTTGATTGACAAGCTCACGGAATGTGACTCTTTAAGAAACTCTGTTCAGGGATATGGGTCATGGGCATTCATGAAATGATGGAGGAAAGTAACGGTGCTAGCCCCTCAAGCTACCAGTATTGATAGAGTAAGGCCAATTTCAAACAGAATGCTTCAAAGTCCCAATCATCCTCTCAGATCATCACTAACTGCAACAATTGTGGAGGTAGTCAAGCAGCTAAACGGGAAAAGTATCCAGCCTTTGAAAAAACAAACAAAAAAAAACTCCATCACTACAAAAAAATGCCTAAAGCCTTAACAACGCAGCCAAAGCAGTTCAAACAGAAAAACGTCAGTGCAAGAAGTGGCAGTGGATCAGCCCACAACATGCAGAGGGGATGTTTCATGTGGATGGTGATGCCAACGAGAAAGACCATGAGTTCCACTTTCTAACGAGTGATGAAGGGTGAGCAGCATGTAAAGCAGTGCACCTTGTTGCTTATGGAGGCAGCAGAACTGAGATTAAAAGGGCAACGCCACCCATTGCCTTTTTTGTCCTACTCATTGTCACAATGAGTCGCAATGTCCATGAAGTCATGAGGCACTCAACCAGCTCAAGTCATGCCTGTCATGCCTGTCCAGCCCACCAATATACTACAATGTCAAGAAGCCAGTCAGGCTTACTTGTGAGAAATCATGCTATGTACTTGGAGCTGTATGCATACAAGATGGCAGAGTAGTAGCGTTTGCATCACATGCGTTTGCATAACCACCAACCTTTAGTAACGAAGAACAAACCGCCCCTGCCGGTCTCCAGAGAATGATGCTCCGGCTGCAGAGCCTAGACATCAGCTTGGTGTACAAAAGTAAATATATGTATCTTTCACAAGCTTCAAACACACAAGTCTCCAAGAGCCCTACTGAAAATGATGCATTTGAAGTCATTTACATTGCATCCTTGATAAAACTCAAATATAAGGTGAGAAATGTAAACAGGCAGAACTGAGCATAAAGAATATAAATGAAGAACCAGGCAAAAGCTCACATATATACACGTTCATTTTGTGGCACACTAGAGAGAGGGACTCAAATGCAATGACTCAGACAAATGAAAAGTTTGAAGGTTTTATTCCAACATTCCAACGTACTATAAAACAAAGAGGCGAACAAAACCCGACAGGGGAGAGGCAAAAACAGGAGTCAAAGACCAGGCAAAGAATAATTCCACAGGAGAACACAAGGAGAAATGCTGGAGAGACACGACATAAAGGTACGAAGACAATCTGGCAAATGACCAAGATGAATTGGCCGGTATAAATACAAAGGTGACAGATTAGAGAAGTGAAGACAGGTGGTAACTAGAACACAGGTGGCTCAAGATTGCCAGGTGGGAAAACACAAAAGTAGGAAACCAAGCACACCAAACCCAGACCCAACAGGATACCAAAATAAAACAAAAAGCCCCGTCAGCGATGTAACACATTTTTGTTTTTTGCTACACTAGCAGGGTGACTGTCAGTCCAGAAATATCTCAACATCTATTGGATGGATTGCTATGGAATGTGATATAGACATCCATGTTCCCCTCAGGATGAATTGTAATAACTTTGTATTTTGGTGATGCCTTGACCTTTCATCTTGCATTAACATCAGGTCAAACTTATACTGTACTTTGGCTTACCTGTGGTGACCAAGTATGTGCAAAACTAATGACAATTCCTATCAACCTCAGCACTACATTATGACTGCTAAACATTTGAGCATTGTCATTGTGAGCATGTTAGCATGCTCACAATACCACCTGTGTTAGGTTAGAGCTGTCTCAGATTAGATTAAAGGGTTTTGTCTTTCTTTGTGCTCCAAGGTGCCTGACCAGATGAAGCTGCTGCACAACTGCTGGAGTGAACTGTTGCTCCTGGACATCATTTCCAGACAAGTCCTGTATGGCAAAGAGGGCAGGCTTCTCCTGGTGACTGGGCAGGAGGTGAGTCACTTTTGGTTCACTTTTTTTTCTTTTAGCCAATTTTATTTGTATGTTTTATATGTATATTATATATTTGTATATTGTAACAGGGGGCATAAACATAGACAGGGCAGTTGCACTGGGACCCCACATTAAATTAAATATCGTGCCATTTGCTATATATGTTTTTGAACAGGCAAACCCGTCTCCATCCCGTTTTTTTTTGGGGGGGGGGGGTAAATTCAGTAGCAATCTGTAACATAATTATATGCTTTTTTAAATTCCAATACAATAGCCTAAGTAACTCAATTGACTGTATAATCCAACACAAATATATATATATATATATATATATATATATGTGTGTGTGTGTGTGTGTGTGTGTGTGTGTGCAGGCTGGTGTGTTTCTTAATAACTAGTAAATAGCATGCACCAGGGGCCCACTGTAACTACCTTACTCACTGGATGTATCGAAATACAGATATGATGACATCCATGTTGTTTGGGGTAAAGGTGATCCAATTCTAAATCGATCAATTTTTCCATTTATCAGTTATCGGTCCAAAATACAATATCTTACTCTTCTTAAGGATCATAATCTTAAATGGTTAAACATATACAGTACTCCCCTAATATGTTAATCTCTTGAAATGACCCAAAGATTTCAGAATCATCAGCAACCATGTGACCACACAATCTGCAACAATGCTTTTATGTTTTTTAATCATCTATACATACCAATTCCTGACTTGTGAGAGAAGAACTGTAAATTAAATAACATATTATCAAAAACGTAAAAGAAAAGTGTCACTTTTGAGATTCCTTCTGTTCTTTGGTTCAGATGGAGCTGTCAGACATTGCCTCTTGTGCTGGTCCTACCTTGGCCAGCCTAGTCCAGAGAGGACAGGAGCTGGTTGAGAAGCTCCACAGCCTAAAGGTGGACCGCCAAGAGTTCGCCTGCATCAAGTTCCTCATTCTCTTTAATTCAGGTTTGTGCAAACTGATGCTTTTTATCCTTCACATTGAGAAAAATTGTTCCAGAGAGATTTGATAGAATTTAGTTGAGTGGGATTTTAGCCAACGTACCTTTCAGTATTTAATAACGCCAACATTGGTACAATTATTACCTGTTTCCAGCACAAGAGCTTTTCCAGAGGCACAGTATTTATTTCAGGTACTGTACCTGAGTTTGGACCAGAGGAACCAAATGTAGTTCCTCAGCCATAGTTCCTGGTATCAAAAAACATCCATGCTCTGGTGGTAGTACTTTCCGATGGCCCAGGAACTATGGAGGTGGAATTTGCAGTGCTGAACTTTGTACACAGGTCAAACACAGACAGTTGCTTCAACTTGTGTATAGCTTTATTCACAGTGACTATAGGGTACCCAGTGCTTGAGTTGTGCCAGTTAGACAAAGAAGAAGAGTAACTATTAACCATAGGTGGTACTTTGACAACCTTTATATATATTCATTGGTTATTTTTTCCTTTCCTTCACTGACCAGATGTGATACAGCTTGAAGACCATCAGTTCATAGAGAGTGTTCAGGAGCAGGTTGAAGGAGCTCTGCTGGAGTACACACTGTACACCTCTTCTCAACTTCCTGGACGCTTTGCTCATCTGCTGCTGTGTTTGTCTGAGTTGCGCTCTCTTAGCACCCTCGCTGAAGACTACCTGTACTGCAAACACCTGTGTAGTGAGGTGCCCTGCAACAACCTGCTCATTGAGATGCTCCATGGCAAGCGCAGCTGGGCTTGAAGACACAGAAGCTCTCTGATTGTCTGCACGTTAGCATATGAAAGCATTAAACTGTGATGAATGTCTAATGACATTATTCCTGATATATTTTCTGTCCTGACATTTTGGAGCTGACATTTTGCTTTGCCATCAAACCCAGCATCATATAATAATAATAATAATAATAATAATAATAATAATAATAATAATAATAACAATAACAATAACAATAATAATAATAATTGTATGTATTTTTTTATTTTATAGTATTATTATATAAAATTAATTCTTGTGTGACTGGAATACATTTCAAATGAATTGGGACAATCTCAGTGTAGGCTGAAAGCAATTAAAATCAATGTAATTGCTTTCAGCCTATTCATCTCTGTGTCCCTGTGTAGAGCATTTTGAATTTCACTGTAAAAGTCTTAAAACATCACCAGATGTCATCAATGTAAATAATGTTCAGACACTAAATAAAGGGGCTTTAAAACACATTACAAACTAAAAGAAAAGTTGTTTTTACGAACTCACTGGTCTCTCTCACTGGTCCATACTGTGTATTATTTCTGGTGTGTTAAATAAAGCCATTTGAAAATGTATGTTGCTTTATGTGTTAACATGTTTGTGTTTATAATGTAACAAGTCACAGACAATAGCTGTACATTATTCTGCTGTGTTCGTGCTTAGGGAAGATTCAAATAATGTCATGCATTATAAAACATTTTGACTCAAGACACATTGAGACAGTTATTTGACATCAGACAGCAATTGAACACATCATGCTTGTGTTATACCAAAACATAATGCCTTGATAGTGGCCATCATATTTACAGTGCAATATATGTATGGTATCATCCAAGGAGATTTTATTTTGAACATAGCAGAGTTCCAGAGCTCTGCTGCCCTGGCATCTCTGTATGGCTATGCGATCATCTATACCTTGTGCCATTGAAAAACAAAAAAAAGCTACTTTTACACAACAAGTTAAAAACTAATTACAGGATTTCCAAAGCGATTTTTGTGGATATCATACAAAGTTGCCAGAATCTGAATCTTAATGTCCTAAACATTTTAATAAATAATTGTCAGATCAGATGTTTATCTCTGACTGATAAAAGTAGGCCAAGTTTGACCTTTTAATGGGGAACATAAACATACATGTCAGTAAAGATATAATTTTGGCATTTGGCATTGGCTAAAATGCAATCTTGGAACCCACAGCCTATCGTCTGGCGATGATTTATGTTTATATCAATCTTTTTAATATTTATATGCATTCAAATTGTTATAGCTGATGGGTTCCAAGATTGCTAATTGGACTGTAAACAATGAAGTCTTGGCCCAGATATCCATTGCCCCTTATCCATCTGCTGGCTACACCAGACACCCAGATACATTGGCCATTGCCTGAAATTGTTAGAGTAGTAACTTTGGCCTCTAGACATCACTACACACAACCCAACATGAGTGTTAGTCTTCATAATCATAACATAACCAATAAAACCTAATCATTATTCACCCCTCAAGTCACTAACAAAATCCTTCAGCATGTTTAAAGCAATTTCACAATATTAAGTATAGCAGGCTTTCTTTTAGTGCTGTTTTTGGTCTCCACCAACTCTTGACAAACAATATCTGGCTCTGTAGCTGCTAAATGTTCCACTATGTTCACCAGCTAGTCTCTGTGTCTGTCTGCTGTTTGCTGCTGAGCAGGTAGTGTACAGTGGGTTTATCTGAGCTGCTTTGCTGAAAGCTTCTGCAGATTGCTGAAACCGGATTAATGAGAGTGCTGAGACTGAACCAAAGTAAAGTTACAGGCTGGAAAACCATAACAATGAGCAGAAAGAGCAGAAGGTAACTGCAGAGTTGGTCATGATTCTCTGTGGGTTAATTACTAAGAGTGATACAAGTAGTAATGTTATCAATTGTTAATATAAAGATAATGATTAAAATAGCTTTAGGAAGTTTACATTTGGAAGATTTTCAAAGTCTGTGGGTTTAAACAATGCCTGGCCACAAAACACAGGTCAGTCCATCATGGAGGAAGAGGTTAATTCAAAACCTTAATTAAGTTAATTCAAAAGGTACACAAACTTTAGTTTATGGAAACAAGCACTAGTCCTTTGTATTTCTTTAATAACACTTCACTAAGGAATATCAATTCTGTGACACATGAAGCTTGTTATTTAGTCCAAGATAATGTATTGGAACATGGAGGCTGTGGATGATGAGAAAATAGACACTTCCTGCAGGGTAAAGTAAGAGCGCATTAAATCTTTGTTATCGGCCACTGAGATCCCACGATTACACCTTCAACCACCTGTTTTGCCCACTCTGCTTTAATAAAAGGCTTAATCAACACAATGCACTCATCTTGTTGTTACAGACGTCCTATCTGATCTTTTCCACCTCACTGGAGCCCATTTCCTACTAAACCTTGACATTCAGCTGGCATCAAGTTGGCATCCGCCCTGTTCAAGGACTAAATATGGCAGCATGATTAAATACACAATATTACAGGCCCAGAACAGGCCTTAAGCAGAATCTGATTTGCCACTATAATTAACTTCTTACAGAGAGTGAAAAGTAAAAACAGTGCAAAAAAAGAATCCAACTTCATTCAAGTAAATTAATTAACAAGTGCAATCACAGTAATTGTAAAAAAACAGAGTAAAGAGTACAGGTAATTATAGAGTTTGTTGCATCAATACAGCCAAGTTAAAATTCATTTAATAATTTAAGAAAATGTTGCTTGGTTAATTTAAATCTTGGCGTTGGTTATACTTTGACAACACTCTTGTGCTATATTTGGGAATTTATTTATGCATTTTATATAAATGTGAATTATATGAAGGTTCATTGATCTAAATGCTTCAAGAACAAGCTCTCCTTAATGAGTCTTTTAGACAACATCGAGTACTATTGAAGGGTTGGTTCAGCAAAATTACAATTTCCTCAGTTCTATCTCTCCATGCAAATAGTTTTGTATTTGTCCAGGTTTTGAGATATCTGTCTGTGAGACTTCGATCTCCACCCCAATATAATAGAAGTGACTATAATTCTGTTTGTGGTGCTCACAGCACTGAAAAATTGTTTGAATCACGACTGAACATTGTTTTGTACATGCTGACTTGAGAACAGCCAGGGTATGTGTTTTTAATTGTATGGAAACATACTGGTGGTGACATCATTTATTTGAATAACTGGAAATCATAGATGTAATATCTCTTTGTGTTTTTCTTTTTGTGAGAGCTTTAAGTACCATTATCTTTATTATCTGTTATTTTAGTTTTATATGACTCGAATCTTTCCCTGGTCTAGTTTGTTGTTATAGTACAAAATATGCGAATGGGTCGCAAGTAATTTAATCGGCAGTGAAACACAAATGTACGGTTTTACAAAGTGTCCACAAATGCAGCACCTCTTGTGAGCCGCTTCCTTTACTTCCCGGAAACACAAACATTCATTCACCAAGATGGCGACATTGACCGTAAGCCGGCCACAGTTCGGGGGTTTCAGTTTCGAAAACTGCAAGAGGTAAGCGCTTTTCAGTGGATGGAAATCAGACCAGAATACCCGCGATAGTGAGTGTAATAAGATTTGACCATTTGTATTTAGACGTTGTGTAGAATAGAGGTGTTTTGATACAGGTTTACAGAGATGCTAGCTCATGTTAAGTTGGCTTCCCTGCAATGACTCAGGCAAATTCCAACGCTAGTATTAACGTTAAGGTGCACTTGTCTTCTCAAACATTAAAAAAAACATGCGTTACGGTTTCAAACTGTTGTATAACGTGAGTTTGTTTTGTATCACAGCAAAGTAAGCCAACGTTAGTATATTCTTTATAATGTTTTTTTGCATAGGGCGGAACGTTTCTTCTATTGATATTCAGCCCGCTAACATTATCTGTAGAACTAGCCGAGGAACGTTAAACTAGTCTGTTTAATCAAGTTTATAAATGATCACACTACAAACGGTAGAAGGAAAAAACGGCTAAATGAAGAAAATACTAACTGGAGGCATTTTGTGATCAAATATGTCATAAATTAGCAAGGACTGTTGATGCTAATGAAGTTCAGTGGTGTAAACGTGGTTTTGTGGGGGACATAATGTTGAGCGCCAAAGGTCAATTTAAAAGTCTGTCACATGGAAATATAAAAAATTATCCATTATTAACCCCTAACTGTACCACTATTAAAACGTGCTGAAATGCATTTGAAAAGACTGATTAACATTAGATCATTCTGTGTTTGTAAGAAACAATATCCTAATATAGTATGAAAATAAATACTCATTTGTTAATACTGAAATGTCCAAAACTAGCCTAGTTATTGAAATCTTGTTTGTGTCCAGTTATCCAGGGGATTTTGGTCTCAGTTGGGTCAGAAACTGTATAATATAAGGCTTTCTACTACAAACAAAGAGGAATTGTGTTTTGTTCTTAGAGATCTAAGTGTTGAACAGCTGACCGTTTGTTTAAAAAAAGATTTTGACAGTCATGGTCTCACCGCACAAGATTAAGTTTAGTAACAAATCACAGCCTCAGGTTATTAACAGTGTAAGATTTATTAGGCTTGGTAGTGTTTTATTTTTACCACAGTCACATGGTTAATCTGGTGCCTTTTTAAAATGTTTTAAATTATTTCCAGAAATGCAGTTTTGGAAGGTGAAGCTAATAAAGTGGGATGCAGCTTGCCTGCTGCTCGGAAAACAGGAACCACCATCTGTGGTGTTGTCTTTAAGGTGAGTAACAGAAACCAGGCTGCTTAAAATTAACAAGTTGGGCTTAAAACTGTAGTCAGGCCTAAATGATCAACATAAGCTGAATTAGGTGCTTGTGTGCTAGTGTATATCTTCTTATTATATATATATATAATGTTTCCCCTATGGAGTAAAATAATATTCAAGCACAGAATATTCTAAGTTAAATCTAGTTTACTGTGTGTTCACATTGACTAGACAATATTGCTACTGAGCTGTTTACATGGCTAATAAAAGAGAATATTCCGTTTGCATGCATACGTGCATCCTGGCCTGTTTGTCATGCTTTTGAAGTTTTCCAGCGGCGGTGGACTTGTTCGGCCGTGCACGCTTAGCCTTCCTCTTTCATTGTTGAATAACTGCCTTCTTGAAAAGGTTGGCGTTGTAATATTTGCGCAAATCCTGTTGATATCCAAGTCTTTCATCGTGTTTAACATTATGTGCATTTCTCCTTCCCACCAGAAATGTGGGCTTTTGTTTTTCCATGCATCTCTACCCCAGCCTTGCTAACTGTTGGCTAGTTGGTTTGTTAACAACGCACAGAGCTGACCATGAACAGCCAAGACCGTGTGTTGCATACTGCGCTAAATCTCCCAATTGAGACGTATATTCTGACATAGATTGATTGTAAAAATGCTGTGAGCCAGTCTGCACAGCACCAGCAGCCTGGAAGTGAAGCAGCTAAACACAGTCCAGCCAGCGCTGCTTTTATGAGCACCTGTGCTTCTCTTATTGTGACATTAATGTCGTCAGTGAATCCGTCTATTAAAAGGTCTCATCTCTCGTCCACTTCCAACATACTGTCCCAACTAAATGTTGTATTGTTTATTTGACGACTCAGCCCTTTCCGTTCGATTGTATCAGACAGAGTTCAGGCTTTCCTTTGCTTTCTGTGCCGGTGTGCTCAGTAAGTTACAGACAGGATGAGACTAACGTACTGCAGTGTCGGCACTGTCTGTTCACATCCAGTGTTTCATTGATAAATTCATCTTTATAATTGCCTTCTCCATCCTCTCTTTCCAACCACTGACAGGTCAAGGAAGTTCCAGCTGCGAACCAACTTTTTGTTTTGCGAACCAGTTTGTGTGCGCATGCGCTTATAAGTGCGTGCTGCCTGATACGGTTGCTCCGCTCGTCTTACTTGCTCTTTTAAATCTTTTTGTTATTTAACTTTGTACTTACGGGTTTTTTGTTTGGTGTTGACTTGTTGGTGTCGTGGCCTCCACAAATGTGCTGGTGGAAAGGTTTTTGGTGTTTTTGTTCGCTCTGGAGGTACTTTCACTTGCAGTCAGCTGAGCGCAACAACAACTTCATGGCCGCTTTTGTTTACACCCGGGATCAGCTGATTGAACTGAAGCTGGACATGGTGACCAGATCTGCGGACATCCCGCAGGAGATCTGGAGAGAAACACACC
>JAVQJD010041077.1:0-16687 GCA_036023655.1 Nannoperca australis
ACACACACACACACACACACACACACACACACACACACACACACACACACACACACACACACACACACACACACACACACACACACACAGTTTGGCTGGAGTTACTCCTATGGTAATGACAGATACTCTGGGGAGAGTGGGGAGAGTTACTGGCACTTTTGACTCACAGAGCACACTTCCTCAACCGTGCAAAAAATGTGTGTAGTAAACATTTCTTTGTTAGCTCTGTGTGTCAGGCTCCGTATGTGTGTGGGAGAAATCCACACTATACCAAAGACCACACTGAGAAAATCCTTGTCTTCCAGAGAGCTACCCCTCTGGCCATAAACTGTATCCCCCTAGTGGCTGTGAAGAATAACTACACTAACACTATCACTGATCATTTGTACTGTTTAGATGCACCTGCATTAAAACATCTATGGAGTGCTTTAAAGCCATTCAGACCTTTGCGATCCTTAATTTTTTTGGGCTCTACCATTAAAGTATAACATGTGAGGGCAGTGTTGATATATCAGAAATACAGCCAACTGTAGATGCATTTATAAAACAGTTTCAGTGTTATCGAGCAGAGAAAAATAAATGCAAGCCCATATGCAGATGGTATTTCTGCTTTGAATCCGTCAATGAAGAATAATGTGCCCAAAGTGACTATCTCCCTCTCTGTATGGGGTTAACAGCTAGCAGAAGGTGTGATACAGACAGGGAAGCCATTCCGGTGTGAAAACCACAGGCGTACCCTCTCTCAGTTTCCTCGTATTGGCACTGTGCACCACAAAAGCACATGGAAACTACCGCACTTCCTCTGACTCTGTGTGGAATCCATTTTGAAGAAGGTAATGATGAAGAGCTGGATTCTTCATTTTATTATACATATGCTGTTTTACAGAAATACATGAACTGTAAGGCCTGTGCTATTTGTTATGTTGTGCAATGAAATCAATAGCATGCATGCTAGAAAATAAGCAAAAACATATCAGGCAACATACCGATCTAAGAAAAAAAACATTCTAGTCTCAACTTATTACACTGTCAAAAATTTTAAAGTGCATGTGGATTGCTTATTTTGTAACTGGTTGAGTCCAACAGACCCCTTGCTTATCCTAAGTCAATAATGTTGCTGCCCCCGTGGAACCTTCTTCCAGTGAAAATTGCCCTTTGAAATTCAGTACTTCTATTGATTTTAGATAATCTCTGGGAACTGGTGTGCCATTAAGTAGAAACTACTTTACATCAAGTGGTGAGATGGACTGTCCACATGTTAGGAAGAGTCTTGTCAATCCTCAGGAGACATGAAAGAATACTGCTGTAGTGTGTCGTGGATGATGGTTGTGGTTAAGTGCAGGAAATACTCAGTCAAAAATGATGCCCTCTGGACAAGAACACATCAGGGAATAAGTGGATAAGCAAAGGGGAGGAACTAAGTGTGTGTGGTCCTGAATGAGGACTGTCAGAGTGATTGGAGAATTGCGTCCTTGCCTGAAATGGCATGAATTTTGGGGTGGCAAAAGGAAGGCTAGTCACACAGAGTTGCAGTCTGTTTAGCATGGCGCGCACACACTAACACACCATGGCTGGAACACACACCATGACCAACATGCTGCTGGTGGAAGCCAAAATAAGCTGCTGACTATAGTATCACTATGCTCTGACATGGGCCACGCAACCACAGTGATGTGAGTGGGCTGGAGCAGAATGTCATCCAAAGTCATGCAGCATGCTGGGAAACTTAAATTGCCACATTTGTGTGAGGAATTCCACCAAATCTCTGAAACGTGCACAGGCAAACCCAGCGACAGTGCCAGCATGTCTGGATCCAAAAAAAAAAGGTCATGAACCTGTTACCACTGGATATGAAAAAAATATAAGCATTACAAAACGCTAAATTCTTTAAAGAACATTGTTTGTATTCAACAACTATGGCCTTGCAGTATATTGGTAGTGTTGTTCAATGCTAAGATCAGGAATTGTGGTAAGTAATGTGGAACTAAAAACAAAGCTAAATCATGTCTATTCAATCCTGAAAAACTACTTGCTAGTTTAACCTACCATAGAAACAGCTGCTGTGCATGAATTTAGTTTTACAAATCATGAATAAATGATAAAACATTACTGGCAATCACGTTTATTAAAATTTTCTAATAAAAAGGATGGATGCGGGTAGACTCAGGGTCACATTCCTTGATCTCAGCAATGAAACGAAGTAAAATGTTATAACCAATTTCAATGATGGCCAAAACTACAAAAACAGGAACATATCCTGTTTATTCAATTGTAATGTCACTTTGCTACAAATCTGACACTCAAAGACAGAAAGAGGGTAATACTATCATGATAATGAGAAATGTTTGAGATAATGTTTATTTGAGTTGAGTTGTCACTTTCAACAAGCATGACAGTCAGAGTGCCCGCAAAAGGTACACATGGAGGTCTCCTGGGGTCTCGTCTTTAAGCCCTTGGGTCCCTGTTCAAGATATCAATCAGAAACATTTTGGAGCAGTAACAGCATAGCCACATGCCAAATGCCACTGTAACTCGACCTGCCACACTTCGCTCCGGTTTCGACCATATTTGTCAAACCACCGCAGAGTGTTAGGCATTCTACCAGGCAAGGCAGGACATGCAATAAGAAAGAACGAAAGAGAGACAGCCAGACAGACGGAGACAACTGAGAAGAACATTAATTGTGAAAGAGACAAGGAGAAAAGCAACAACTTATCGCCACTACATAATGGCAATGTGTCTCTCCACGCATTCTATTCATACCGACAGCAATACAATGGCGGCTGTCTGATTGCCCAAATCTGTCCAGCTCACTGAAACATATGGCAAACAGAGAAAAAAGAGGGGTGGAGAGAATAACAGAAGAGGGCTAGGAGGCGGGCTGGATTCATCTCTCAGTGTCAATCAATGCCGGGACAAACCATCTTCTTTCACATTCGGTGCCTCAGTATATAGCCTTAGGCGAGATGGACTGGTGCGAGACTAGTGGAGGAGTGTGGATGATTTGACATTAATCTCAGGGTATTAATGAGGATGTGGCACATTAATGTGGGATGCCAGGCTGGTCGTGTAGCATTGCTGGAGCAGAGCATCACATATGAGCTGCTATTCATAGCTAAGAGTTATTAGGGACAATCAAAGACATGTTTTTCTTCTATCTAAGAGGCAGACTGGCCAGAGAGAAAAGGACTTAAGGTGGTATCTAAAACAAGTACTGCAGGTGACACAATGACTAATGCCATGGTACTTCTTCATCTAGAATATCTTTTGGCATAGTATTTTATGTCTTATGACAAGCTATAACAGAGGCATCTTGCAGTTATCCAAAGGTACAACATCAACTCAGTGTTTTAGGCAAAATATCCATTAATTTTATTAAAGACACTTGAAAAATCCCCCCGCCCTTTCCTTCCGGCTCAACTCCTCTGTCTATAGGAGGATGAGAGGGCAAAGAAAACCCCGAACAGAGTGGAACTGAATTAATTCTGTGCTTTAATTCACCATTGTCTGTTTTATGTTTGCGATTAGGCATATCTGCTACACAACAGGATTTTAATTAATGCATTTCCCTGGATGCCTGCACTGCAAGGAAAGGTGCTTTGTGGGTGCAAATCAGGGAAAAGTCATTGTTAACTAAGAGGCAACTGCATAGACTTGCTTTGGCAGTGTCAAAACTATGCAGAAATGTGACCTCTATAATAACGCCATTGGGGTGGTTTTATTGAGGTTAATCCTAATCCAGATGCTTTATTTTGGCTAGGTTGTTTAGGAACAAGAGGTTAAATGTAACTTCTGGAAAACCTCCACAACTTGGTGTTGTGAGATAAAAATTGTATAACTAAGACAATGGGGGTATTAGTGGAAGGCCTGAGTGTCTGTGTCATAGCAGCAGCAATACAATGTAACAAAAGTTCAAAACATACAGTCAGAGGAGAAAACTGAAATCATTTTTTGTGACTTTTGCGAGCGAGCGTATCTGCACTCATGTTTGTTTCTATTGGTGCTACTCCAGTCTCCACCACCTTACATTTGGGATCTGACACTATAGCAGACAGAGCCTCAGGGGGAATCCCGGCTCAGTGGCTGACCATTGTGGAATTAAAGGTGTGGTACCTGTTATCCTGCAGGTCCATGCGGCCTACTAATCTAACCTTATCCCCCTGCTGAGAGACAGACAGAAAAAGCGAGGAGAGAGGCAAAGAGAAGGACAAGGATGTTATTGTGAGAGATGATGGTGTTGGACGTGAAAGGGGACAAATGTCTGGAGGCTTCCTAACTCATTTCTCCCCCTGCTCTCCTCTCCTCCCTCAACCTCCCCCATGGCTTCAAAGGGTGAGTGACAGGTCTCCCTGCTATCATTCCCTTCACTGCTGAGCTGCCTTAGAGCACTATGACCAGGCAGGGGGCTCACAGCTCAGCTTTTGTTACTCATTTCCCTGTTCTGCTATTGCTTTTGCTCTTCTCCCTGTGTCTCTCTCTCCTTATATCTTGTTCTGTCTCAATCTGTAAGTCATGAGGTTGACTAAAATACCTGCAGGCCTATGGCCAGTTCAATCTTGAGAACATTTGTGACTGCTTGGCTTCTAACAACTCACTCACTTTCTCTGATTTACTTTTTTCCTTCTGTTCTTCCCTCTTTCTTGGTATGTTTGTTGCATACTATTCCTCTGCTGCCGGAACAATGTATTTTGTGTATTGTCTCCCCTTCATCCGCCCTCTTTTGATTGTGCTCACTCAATTTAAGACTGAAATCGCCTCACTCTCTCCACTGTCAGATGTGACCGGAAATAAAATGCCTTGCAGACTTGATGGGTGTTTTTTTCATTTCTTCCTGCAAAGTATTTTGGTATATAATTATTGATGGTGTCCACTTTTTACAAATAATATAGGAAAAGGGCCTGGTGCTTGATGTTCCATCAAGTCAATAAGACGAAAACATACACAAATGTATCCAAAGAGCATTGTCTCTTTCCTACTCCTTATTCAACAACTGCTACATATCTTACTCTTTATCCTCTTCGTCATCTCTCTCTGTGCTTATGCTCGATTGATCAATCGATTGTTCAGTATTGAAATCTTTTCTCGCAATATGCATCATTCCATCACTTTTACTGTGCAGAGAAGATATCAGAGCTCTCTCTGTACAACCGTTCTATTCCTTGCCCTTCTTTCCCTCCGTCTTTTCCCATCCGATTCCTCTTTTACTGTCTCATTAGAGTCGCAGCAGGGTGTTAGAGGCGACAGGTAGAGATCTCCTGACAGACCTCATTTAGTGCAGACAAATACCTGGCCTGGCTCAGAAAAACCATACGCACATTTCTCTTTTAAACCAATTATTTCCTCTATTGTTTTTCTTTTCTTACCCCGTTATTCTGAAGTGATAATAGCTGCTGGTGCTGCAGCTACTGGCTGGGCCTCAAGGACCCCACGGAGGCAACGGCATAATTTCAGCTCACATCACCACCTGTGTCTCTATTAGTGCTGCAACCCGGTGGCAGTGCTACAGACTGGTGTGCACCCGGTTATATTTTGTGACCAGAGGCCACTGTGTGAGAGCTAAAAGGGTATGGGAACCATTAATGAAGTCAACATGCTCCCCGGAGTAGTGAGGGCACCAAATCAGCCTATTGTGTCGAATCAAGAGTTGGCCTTTCAGGCGACACAGCAGTACACTAACTCAGAGCTGTGGATGCCATTCATTTGGAGGGGTGCGCCTGGCAAAGTGTTTCAGCAGCTCGAACAGTATAAATACAGCCCACTGAGTATAATCGCAATGAGATTATACTGCATTTTGTGTGACTGTGTGTGTGCATATGTGTACTTGACAGAGAGGGAGAGGTTATATACAGGTGTACACACCTGTGAGAAATGTGGCACCCAGGAAGCTGGACATATGGCACAGCAAGTGGTGGTTAGCTTTGATGTTAGAGAAGCAGAGGGAAGAGGAGGAGGTTGAGGAGGAAAAGCAATATCTACCTCTGCCGGTACATGAAATAGGTTCCACTTAAGGATCAATTCATTGTGATAGTTTGATATATGAATAGCATAAAGTAATGAATATCACACTGACTTAAAGCTAAATGAAAATGGGGTGCCTGCTATCACTATAAATATCAATACAATGTTTTCTTGCATTAGTGACCGCCAATTAGAGTTGTGGTTTATCAACCTCTATATTTATCACAACACTGCTCCCTCATTTCCCTGCCTCCTTTCCTCCCACAGTGACTGGCATGCAGCCTTCGGATAGAGGAACTTCCCAGCCAAAATCTCTGCCCAAAGCATTGAGAGCATATGTGCACGGAAGCTTGTTTGGAACGTCGGTTAGGTCCAGGCTGAAGACTGAAAACGCAAAAGACCAAAAAGTCACACATGTTGACATGTAACAATGGAAGGACAATGCTGCCCCTTCTTCAAATGAGTCACATAAGTACTATTGATGCTACTTTTATTAGTTGACCACATCCTGACCTGTTAATCTCCAATTTACCCAACCATTGAGGATGAGTAGATCTGTTTGTCTTAAGACCGAAGGAGACTGAAAATCACACACAAAAATAGTAAAGTTAGGAAAATCTTACATCAACCTCATATAAAATAACTATCTAGCTCTCTTCAGGAACTCCATTATGTAAAGAGCTCCTGTTCATCCGGTCTGGTGACAGACTTTGATAAAGATCAAGATCAAAAGGATCATCTCACAAACACCCCCACTATGACCTTTATCCATCTCCATGTAAGGTTGTGTTTCACAACCCAATAACAGGGGGTGCATTCTTTCATCTTAACGGGGCAAGCTCAATAGGCTTTTCTTGATTGGACCAGACTCTGCTTCTATAAATGTCAATCAGCAACCTATCCAACCATAGTGGTGGAGAAGAGCCAGGTTCCCAAAGAGATGTCTAGGTCTGATAAGGACCTACTGACAGGCTCAGATCAACTCTAGCCAAGGTGAAGAGGACAGCTGAGAACGTTTTCGTCCCTTTTTCCCCCCAGACTATGTTTTGTTTTACTGGTTATCTATTTCTTTCTTTTGATGCTTATCTGGCTGTCATTGTCTCTCTGGTCAATACTGGCTTGTAATTTTTGGCTTGTTTACCAGGGCAAACAGAGCAGTTCATTGACTCCAAGGGTGTGATTGGTTTCCTGGGAGATAAGCCCAAAATATATAAATACACAGAGACACACATAAAAGAATGTCTCAGAACTTTTAAACATTCAGCCACAAATGTGGAAAAGAAAGTGGAATAACGAGTAAGATTTCGTGGAGAAGGCTGTGTGTGTGTGTGTATCCAGGTGTGTGAATAATAGATGGAGAGCTGAGAGCCAGACGCTGTCTGAGAGCAGACATCACCCTAGATCCTGTTACCACACACTGCCATCAGAATAACAAACACACACACACACACACACACACACACACACACACCCTGTGTCCCAAGTTAAAGCATTAATACACATGCACAGGGCTATATACGTGCACAGTCATGTGCACACACAATCACATATACACAGTGACCTTTCTGCACCTCTGTTCTCTGCATCTCAACGCAACATCTCTACCCTGTGTCTTTGCTCAGGTGTAATCACAGAGTTGAGTAATAGGATCTTACAACTGGAATTTTAACTCTGTTTTTTAAAGGTGAAGTTGAAGTGAAGTACACATTTATCCAGCTATTCTCCTGAAAGCAGTGGTAGAATATTCTACTGGTGTCAGCCTGTATGGTAAAGACAGGCTAGACTCAGTACAGAGAGGTGCACACACACACTAAATCTATGGATCACTGACTGAAGCTTAAGATCACACATACTCATGAATTCCCAATAGCCTTACTTTTTGGACTTGTGCAGATGTGTGAGTGTGTGTGTGTGTGTGTGTGTGTGTTTATGTGTGTGTGCACCAGCATGTATATGGGAAGCATTCATTGCCTACCCTTCAGTTTTATATTGTGGTGATTTATGAGGTACCTACCAAAGTTTCTAATTAAATAGGGAAGCACCTCACAACCAATTCCTCAGAGATAAGCAGGTGTGGATTTCTGTGTTCCCTCCTTGTTGTCTGTGCAAGTATGCATGTGTGCATGTAGTTAGTGTGTGTGTGTGTGTGTGTGTGTGTGTGTGTGTATTCCGTTGTTTTCAGCCCCAAGGGCGCTTCCTTTTTCTTTCTCATCTCTCCTCTTTGCCTTTATTCCTTTATTAAACAGACTGGCACACTCCCTCTATTGTACCTGTTTTCCCACTGAAGTGAAAAATTGCATTTCTGGCATAGCAGGGGACAGAGAGGGGGAGACAAAGCGACAGGCAGAGAGGGAGAAAATGAAAAACAAGGACAGCGAGGAAGACAGGGAGAGCAAGGATAAACACTGCAGTAAACCCCTTGAGGCATGCGTGATAATAATGGAAGTTATTGGAGGAAAGATGGTGAGACAGAGCAGGAAGACTAAAGGCTAATGTCCACTGGAAATGGTTTGAGTGCATTCCATGAAGGTTGTGTGTATCAGGACAAACTGAGAAACTGGTTCATATAATGGTTCCAATGTCCACTGAGTAGCAGCTGTGACATTCCCACTAAAACTAATCCTTTTTGCATTGGACATTCGCCCTAAAAGAGATGCAAGGTGAGAAGGAAGACCAAAAATACTGCATGTACCCAGGAAAATCAGACCAGTCCTCTTAAGTCACTTCAATTTTCTCTTCTCTTCTCCCTGTCTTATTCTAACTCCAAACATCCACCAGAGGAAAACGCATTCATCACAACACAAGATCATTTCCACGTCTCCCTGTATGTGGTGCAATATCCCACCCTGAATTATGTTTGACACACAGGGATTGTATCGCTAGGCTATAGCCCTACTTAAACTTTCATACAGAAACTGTTTTTTTGGGCTTGTCAAAAAAAAAAAAAAACTGTGATGCATTAGTCGGAGTGACACTTCTTACTCTGTGGTTTGGGAATTGCTTCAATTTTTGTGAAGAAGAATAAAATATGTGAAGAATATTATTTGAACAATGGTCATAAACTCATTCAGTTAAACCTTACTCTGTATTATTTTTTCAAATCATCCCTTTTCTTATAGCAATGCAGAAATCACAAGTATAAGCCGTCCTTTCACTGACTCTACGGGAGACTTTTCTAAAATTAGCGCTTCTTTATCAAGGGAGCACATTAGAGTTTCACGCCCATGCATTATGCCCTAGCACAAAAGCAATGTATTGTGCATGATAATGGAGGCTTCACAGTGGGAGTCAAATAACTTCAACCCATAAATAAATGAGCGTGTTGTTTCAGGATGGTTGGTTATCTAATCACAAAGATGAGAGAACAAATAAAAAGGAGCATGCAAGCAAGTTCACATAGAAACGGTACCTTCACAACTGTGTGTGTGTGTGTGTGTGTGTGTGTGTGTGTGTGTGTGTAAGCATGTAGATGTGAGTCTGTGCTGACTGTATTTACAGACACAAAACATGGAAACAGATTAGCTTCAGTGGTGTAAAACAAGGAACATACAGACACTGCAGAAAACTTTATTCTGGGTCGATATTAAAGCTAGTCATAACTTGAATGTGGTTCTCTGTTTTTCTCTTCAGATAATTGATTTTAAGTATGGGAAGTATCTGTCTTACTTTTAATTCCCACTCTTCCTCGTCTCTGCACTCTGTTGGCATCTTTCTTTATCATCTCCTCTGTCCTCCATCTCTCAATCTTCATTCTATCTACATTAATTTCTCCACTGTCTACTTATTCTGCCCTTTTACGCTGTGACATATCAAAGTTTGACAGGCAAACCAAGTGCCCCTACTGGAACCGAGCAAGCCTGAATGACAGAGAGAGAAAAAAAGCTAAAGAGGAGAGATTGAGAGGAAGTGAGACAGATCACCTGCAGAACGTTCAGATAGAGAGGGGTGTAAGCTGCACTAAAATTTGAAGACAGATAAAAGTTAATTCTTTCTCAGGGAGAGACAGGGAGAGGGAGAGGAGTCTAAGAGGATATTTGGTGAATGGAGCCTGTCAGCTCACGTTGTGCAGAAATCCTCTTATACCTCAAAATTTCAATTAGGTGGGGAAGCGTTTTGCTGTGGTGCGCTTCTCTCATTCTGTGCAGAAAGTACAAGAGGTGCATGAGATTTTCCACACACACACACACACACCTCCCCCTTCCACCTGCCAAAGCCATTTCGAGTGACAACAGTGGTACACTTGATGCTACTTCAGTGTTCAGTGAGGAGTGTTGCAATTGAGTTTGTTCCACTGAAGAGGATCTAAAATTCAACCTCCACAGGTTTGTGTTGGGCCACTGTCATCTGTATGACAGTTACAATTACACTACGTGTCAACCTCTCCAAATGACACTGACTTACAGTAATTACAATGCCAATGTAGCAGCCCATTTTCATGGGTGTTTTAATTTTAATACCCACCTCAGTGTTTCGCTTTTATTTTCCCTCGTCTGTCACCATCTCCCTCACTTTCTTACATGATAGAAACATAACTCAAATATCTAACCAAAAGTAAAATTAAGGGTGTAAATACCTACTAAGTAGTTTGTTTAAAATGTAACTAGCTATTCATACAAATGTTTTACTAAAGGGTCCAGAGGCTCAAGAGAACTGAGACCTAAGAGTCTTGTTTCATATGATAATGAAACTCCAGTTTATTTCAACTTGGGTTTTAGTTTTGAGGTTTTCGCCATGTCAGATGGGGCAAGAAACATGAGCAGTCAGAAAATTAGAGTTTAGCAAGAAAATAAGCCACCTGAAATGTATAGCAATTGCAACTGCAAAACTGCCAACTAAGACAAGTACGTTAGGTCAATGTGTCCAAGATCTCAGCAATTAACTTGGTGTGCACAATGTTACTAAACTGATAGTGTTATGAAATAAGACCAAAGTTGGAATAAACTTAAAATTTCTGTTTAAGGTGAAGCCAAATATCTAATCCATCCCACTTCCAGGTAAGTTTTGCTCTTTTCTCCTTCCCCAATTGTCTCACTCTCCAAGTATTTTACCCATTTTGCCATCCATTCCCACAGCCTTCTTTACAAACTATCCCTTTCTTGTTACCTCTACATCCATCCACTCAACAAATCTGCTCTCACTCTTTTACACTTTCTTTCTCTGCCCGTCTATCCCTTTTGCTCCTTTATTTCCCAAAACTCTATCCTGTCGTTCTCCTTCTCTCACCTTTCTCCCCCTCGCTCTATTCCCAGCTTCCCAGCTGGCTTTCATCTTCCCCAGGTTAGATTACTGTAAAGCACTGCCTGTCTGCCAGCATTCCTGAAAGCTTTTCATCTCTGCTCCGATTCATCTGGGGAGACAGAGAGAGTGAGGGAGAAAGGGTGAGGGGGAGAGAGAGGGAGAAAGAGACAGAGAGACTGTGCTGTGTTGCAACTATGGATTTCAGAGAGTTAACCTTGCATTGGCTGATGGGAAATTTCCCTGCTGGTCTCTTGGCTGTCTGTGAAACGCCCACTCAGAGCTGAGAGTGCACCTCACTGGGGACATACAAATATGCGCACAAACATGCGCGCATATAGACGCACACGTTGGCTAAAGCAACTCACAAAAGGAAACACGATACACACAAACATACACAATGTCAAAAGTGTACAAACAAACCAGCCTAGTCTGAACAGACTTTTCATTCTCATACAGTGGCACGCACACAATTTCCCACCAAGTAGGTGAACAAATCTACACATCTACTAAACTAATTCTTGTTTTGTTTTATTGCATTAGATTATGAATGTTCAAACACTTAAAAGCAGCATTATAATACACCTGGAGATGTGTTTATGGTGTAATTCAGTAAGATATGGAGATGAGCAACACTCATCTCCACACAGCACTCATGTAAATGCAACAGAAAATGTGCCTGAGTGTGTGTGTGTGTGTGTGTGTGTGTGTGTGTGCGCGCATGTGTGTATGCATGTGTGCGCATGCACATGTGTTTCTGCCCACATACATGCACCAACAGCTTACAAACAGCAGTACAGGTTTAATTACAGAAGGCCCTCCAGCTGTTTATCACTCTGCTTCAGTGTGTGGGTGTGTATTTGTGTGTTAACTGTGTGTTTTTGCTAGTGTGTGTGTGTGTGTGTGTGTGTGTGTGTAAGTTGCTGTGGAAATGAGGGGACTGTGTCAGTGGTTGAGTATTCAGTGAAGCTACAGTGGAGTGCAAAATTTATGTCCAACAACTGCAAAGCGTGGTTACTGGGGGGAAAAAAACACATAAATTTTTACTGCTGATTACGGGTTAGAACATTTGTAAACATGGAAACCGGTAAATGTTTGGCATTTTTGAGTGATAAATGAATAATTAAAAAGATTTGTGGTCAGTTAATTTTGTTGTCAATCCGCTAATCAATTAATTGCATAATTGTTTTGCTACCATCTGCTTTCTCATGGGCAATTTTGTAAATGGATCTTTGTATTTTGCAGCATGAGAGCATTTCTTCTATGCACTTCAACCTAACTGCATTCTCCTTTAGACACAAAGTCACATTCAAATCTCATTGTACCAAGTTTATCCGCTATGATGGGGCTGTGTGATGATATGGTGCTATGAAGTATTAGGGGCATCCCTGTATGTGATATTTATGAACCTGCCAGTGTCCCGGCCCTACTCACAACTCCCACACCCTTTAATCTTACTGCTGTCATCCACTGTCACTGCCTTATGGCTATGGCCTTGGCTAACTGCCAGCCGACACATAGGCAATATGTGTGTGTGTGTGTGTGTGTGTGTGTGTGTGTGTGTGTGTATTGGTGTCTGTGCACTTGAGTGTTGAATGTGAGACTGTTGAAATACAACACCATTGTATAGTACAGTATGTCAGTCAAATGTAAGCCAGAAGTGTCAGGCAAAAAGGAGGAGTGCTCAGAAATAACACTAAGTAACACACAACCTCGTAAAAGAATAGATGCGTTTGTATACAGACAACAAGCACAAAATACATGCCAAATCACAGCCTTTGCTACGAGTTCAATCCCTGTATGTTAGGCACAAGACACTAATTTGGCAAGAAAACGAGGAGGACTTGAGAGGGAAAAGAAAGGAAGGGCTAGGAGAAGAACAAAACTGTCCTCCAAGCAGTGCTTTCACACTCAAAGTGTACTGAATTTGCAATTTCTGAAAATAATTATTTAGTGTCTAGCAGAAACTACCACCCCTGGACAGAAAAATGGAAATTGCAAATAATGAATACATTAACATGTATGTCATAATAATTCCTATAATCAAAGCTAACAGCATGTGGTGCTCATTGCTCTGAATAATCTACAGTTTTCTCAATAGGCACTCAGAGGCTGTTTGGTTGCTGTCCACATCCTCTGTGTGCAGATTCAGAAATCACTTGAGGCAGATGAGCAGCCTTAATGAATGAGTGAGTGAATGAAGTGATCGACAGTCTGTCAAATGTCCTCTTACAGCTTTAAAAAAGAAGGCAGCATCCTGCGTGCAAAAACAGGCACAACACACACACACAGACCGAGAGAGAGAAAACAGCCGAGTCTTACCCTGTTGTGATAAGCATGTATAACTAAAGCCTTCCACAAAACAGCTAATTCGTCAGGCTCTGTGGGAAGCTCATTGTTACCGAGGAGGTGATGTGAATTTGCTGTGATCAGCCAAGAAAGTAATTATGAAATGAAACAACAATAATGTACAAAGTTGGAAAGCAGCATTCTCAATAATGTATCATAACTATAATGTTAAGTTGGAGAATAAGCTTTTTCTATTGCTTGTGCATGATTTCAAGGACATGGTAGGTAATGGGTAATTACGGGTAAACGTCAAGTATGTATAAGCACAAGTTGAATAATTATTTTCTTAAGCAGCAGGTACGAGCTATTCAAGAGTTCCCGGTGAACTCGTGGAGGCCATCGCCGTAGGTTTGCAGTGATGCCAGAGGCTTCGGAGCAGTGAAGAATGACGCTCTCTCCTTAGTATGCAGATTATACGTCAGTCACGCTCTCCTTGCCCCTCCCCTCAAAGCCCTCCACACCACTAACAGTGTCACAAAGTTGAAACCAAAAAACTGACATCGTAAAAATAAAATAAAAACTGTCACTGAAAAAAGTGACAAAAATCCAAACAGTCATTGAATGACACACCATTTCATTTCATTATTTGATGGGAATGCTTAAGTAACTGTACAAACATATGCATAAAAGTAAAACAGCTGCTGTCCCCTGCACATTAAGATAATCCAAATAGACCATCGCCAGGGCCTTTCTCAGAGTAGCGGTCGCGCGGCTGGGCCGGTTAATTGCATAGTCTGGAGGGGAGTGCTGCCGCAGTGCTTTAACTTTGGACACACACAGATGGGTTCGCTCATCCTTTCCCTTCTTTTTCTGTCTCTCTCTCTCTCTCTCTCTGTCTTTGTCTCTCTTTCACTCTCTCTCTGTAATGAAAGCTGAGCATCGTTATCTGTCGGGAAGTCTTCAGGTGGACCTGCAGTGTAGGCACATTGACCAACCTCATCCATTTTCCCCATGCGTCTTTCCCATTGTTCTGGATGTGTAGAGTTACGGGAACTAATACTGCCTAAGTGGTAAAACCAGTACATGTTGCACTAATTGTGTATTCAATCAGTTGTTGCATTATTAAGTTGCTAGCACTATGGTATTTAAAGTACAATCAATAAATGCAATTAATACTACAAAATATACACTACAGCATTTTTTGCTGGCTATCGCTGTGCAGTAACAGTAAAAGGGATTATTGTTGTCACTACTCAGCCAGTTTGTGTAACATCAGTCTTTGGGGAAATTAACAACATTTCCCTGTTTTTCTCCTGCATTGCAAGCCCTGCAACTTACATACTGAGTAACTGAATTACTGATGCAGTGTGGATTTTGCTACAGTGGCACCGTTGGGTTCACCGTTGGGGAGAAACAAACCCATCAAATATCCAAAATTATTTACTGGCATGCTGAAAAAGTTCTGGGATACATATCCACAGCAGTCATTATTGTTTAAATCTCTTTGGTGTATACCACATCGATTAACACGATGTGCTTTCCTGCAATTGACTTTTCATTCACTAATATGAAACTACCCATCTGGTATTTCAATAAACAGACACTGCATGATAAGAGTTGGCTGGCAATTATTTTTGATCCAGGTCTATTTAGGTGACATTGCAGAGGCCTAATCAAATTACTTTAGAAACCTGTCAGCATCCAATACTGCTGAATTATCTGTACTTAATATAACATTTCTCTACTGATGTTGAACAGCGTGCGACACAATGTGATGTTTACAAATCTATGATCACACTCTGTTGGATAGCTGTGTATCATTAAAGCAAAGATACACTCAAAAATCCCTGTCCCCCCCCCCGAACCCATTTCCAACACTCCAAGCCCCTAAACTGTCCCATTTGAGCCCTATCATTTCCATCTCCCAGGGGCTATGTATTTTAGCAAGCCCGGTCTCAGGCCAGGAGATGAGGATTCTAGGAGGGGACTGGTAGAAGGATTAGCTTTCCTATCCTCCTCTAGCTCTTTACCATTTTAATGAGGCAGGGCCAGAGGGTCTTTCTTCTGCCCCAGCCAACTGTGTCATAGTCTGGGCCTGGGGACAGAGTATGGCTGCGGGGGTTCAGGGATGGTTCTAATACAGCACAGCCATTGTACGGGGAAATGGAGTGAGATATGGCGCTGATGTGAGGTAGGTGTGTGTGTGTGTGTGTGTGTGTGTGTGTGTGAGAGAGAGAAACAGACACGGACGGAAGTATGTGGGTGTCGTATATGAGTGTGTACGCACAAACCTGTGTGTGTGTCTTCTCCCAGAATAAAAGAGTAATTTAGGTCTTTCTATGGGCCTACCTCCAAAGCTCCCCTGGTATGCACCCCGATAACACAGAGAGGGCACATGTGGATTAACGCTCTATTGAAGGAACTGTAATTACCTGCTGATATGAATATTATTATTACTACTGGGTAAAAACCTGACAATTTTCCTTTCAAAAATCCACAAAAGCAGCCAAGTGAATGCTAAGGGTTAACTAAACAGGGCAAAGAAATTGGGTGGTAAAGGCTTTATTTGCAACATCACTTTCACAAAAGACAATGAACATCAGGCTAAGACGGCGAAAGGGCAACTGTCTGGGACTGAATTTCCTTGGGATTAAACAAATACACAACTGCTTTTACTCACTATTTTTGACTATTTCTCTTCTCTAAGTTACAGTTCATGTCTATAGATTGTGTATTAGATACATCCAACTAACTGTAAAATAAAAGCTGTTGACAGAAAAGAATAGCTGGTTCATGACACATCAACAGGACATGTGTGTGCCACTGTATTCAATATCAATTGGGTCCGACACGCACTTCCAAAGCCACCAGGGGTTGTTCAAGGCAGATGTATACTAGATGCTATAAAAAGGAGGACAAAGCTACTGCCACCGTAGTGAGAGAATGGACAAAAAGCCATTGGGCTGCCACATGGCTTGACGAGGATGGACAGTGGGAAAGGCAAAGGGGCACATGGATGTGCATGTGCTTGTCAGCGCTTTCATTGGAGCAAGCATCTAATACACCTCAAAGAAATCTGGACTGAAGCAATTTTTCAGACTCCACAAAAGCCCACGACAAAACAAAACTTCAGGCACTGCAGGGGGTCTGAGTGAGTCCTCTCTATTGGACAAAAGGCCTGTCAATCATCACAGGGGGTCAGGAG
>JAVQJD010041083.1:0-12928 GCA_036023655.1 Nannoperca australis
TCAGGTTGATTAGAAGCTGGAGACAACTTGCTTTGGAAACTAAGAACATTCTGCCCTGTGTTCTTATCCCAGGGTGGGAACACTCAGCTGGATAGACAGGAATGAGGAATAGAGTTGACTTGATATCTTTTCTTATGCTGCTACGTGTTTATGAAGTTAAGTATTTGTTAAGTATGTGACGACATCGGCCCTTTGGGGTCAGATGCTTTATATGCTCACGGTGTCTTATCTCTGTCTTTTCAGCTGAAATAGAGTTGGACTCTGTGCATTCCTTGCAGTGAGTTGGGCCTGCTTAGTGAAAACAATTCATGGACCTCCATTTAGTGTTTTCACTCTCCTTTCGTTCTTTTTTTGCTAGGGCCCGAGCACTAACAGTGCAAGGACAAGGGAAAAAGGGAGGGGGAAAAAAGGGGGAAAAAGTAGCACCACCTACAGTTTTTAAATCCAAAGCCCCCTCCTTTAACTTTAAGCTAGATTCATCAAAATCTGTGTACTGGCGTATCTTGTCCTGACTTAATTTTAAGCCCCTTGGAACCCTACTCTAAACCCACCACAAACTGAGTTATGCATATATTTATGTCAATTTCTTGTGTAATTTAAGCCTTTTCCACACTCTTCACTTTCATTTTTACCACACAGTGGTGAAGTTATGGGGCCTGGAATATACGTGTTTTGAGGTCAAACAGGAAATAATTTATAACTCCACCGTACTTTGTCCAAGAGACCCCAAAGTTTCCATGTTTCATGCCCCCCTCACTCTGAAGGCACCATCATGCCTTTTTTTCAGTCAGTCGTAGCGCCACCTGTTGGCAGCAGGAAATTAAACGTTTTATAGTCTGACGTGCAGCTGTGAGATCCACTATACAAATGTGTGAAAATGTTGTAGCTCTGCTCCAGATGATAGCTCCTTGTCCATATTGATATTGATTGATGACACTCCCGTCCTGAACACACGTAGGGGTCAATATTGAATCAAAGTGAGAGCGCCAGCCAGTGAGGAGTGGAAGTTCCCGTGTGCGATATGTTTCATTATTGCTCCTAGCAAGTAAGCCTGAGCTGCCTGAAATTGTATATGAGAAGTCCTGAGATATAGATGATGCTTCCCTGGGAAGACTGTGACTTTTCATTAAACAGCGTTGCCGTGGCAATGCACACTTCGCCATAAAAAGCGAGCAGTTGTTTGAGGGGCGAGTAATTTCCAAATACTCGTAGAAATTTGCACACACGTCGGCCTGGAGAAATATAGCAGTCTCACATCATTTTGGAGAAGGTGGGGGGGGCGAATAGCGCCACCAATAGTTTTCAAAACAAAAGCCCCCCTTTCTCTTTGACCTACATTAAACGACATTAAACCACCAGGGAGCGAGAAACAACCAGGGAGCGAGGAAAACTCATGTGGCTCAAGGACAAAGGAGGTGTTAGGATTTTCCTTGCCCACTCTGACATCTCCCACGACCTGAACTCTCTGTTTGGGAGGAATGGAGATGGGACTCTTCCCATGCACTTTGACAGGACAAGTGTTGCCTTCACTCCTACTGTTGTGAGCCACGTGATGGAGGAGCAGTGCATACTTGTCTGACCTCTTTAAGAACTTGGACCCCTCCAGCTCTACAGCATGATGGTATAGCCGTAGTAGAAAATTAGACTGTCAACTCCTCTTCTGTACCCGTAAATGCATGGAAAAAAGTGAGATTTACTTCCATATAGCCAAGGTTAGGTACAGATTGCCCCCCAGCACCGTCAATTTCAAGTAGGCATTGAATGGGTTGTATAAGCAAAGAGGACAAATACGAAGCATGGAACGTTTCAGAGATGGTTGTGACCTGTGACCCTGTGTCTAAGATAAACGCACACTGCACACCTTCGATTGAAACTGTGGCAGCACAACATGGACCAATTAGACCCTCAGGTAAGTTAGAGTTGACTCTGCTGTCTGACCCTAAGGGCCTAGGTACAGGTTCCTCATTTGAGCTATGATCAGATCTGTTATCAGCTCCCAGTTGTCCCGCAGCAGAAGCTTCTTGGTTCCTTTGGTATGTCTCACACCTGACTCTGAGTTCTGAGTTCTTCTTTTGAACAAGAGCAGAGTTTCCTTCATTATCACAATTAGCTGCTATGTGACCATCCTGGCCACATTTGAAACAGAACCATGGCTTGGAATATGTGAAAGCCTTAGTCACCCTTTGCACTGCTTTTGATATTTATGGGGCTTCTGCTGGTGTCTTACTTTTGTGTCACCTTCATCTCTCTGTGTTAGTGATGCTACTTGTTTTCTTAGCTCAGCAACCTCTTTCTTTATCTTTGTGTGTTGTCTTGTTTCTTTATAACAACAACATCAGGGTCATGATCATAGGAAGGCATGCTAAAGACTGAGTGAGTGTGCAAAGCAGCTTTTGCATTTCCTAAGTGTTTCCTCATCCTTTCAAGTTTTGCAGAGCATCGATCTTCCTCTGTCCTTAGCAAAAGGAGTAGCTCGGGAAATGATGGCGGCCTGCTCTTCTGATGCTCAAGCTGAAGGCCTACAATCAAGCATTGGTCCCGGCAACCTCTACAGAACTGTCGAAATAGGTGTTTACTGAGTCTTTGGCTGCAACTCCCCCTCTAGAAATTGCCTAATAAGTAAAACCTGAAGTCTGTTGAGGTAAGTAGAGGGTCTTTCTCCAGAATTCTGATTGGTGAGGAGCTGTTTGCAGCATTTTTTAGCTCCGTCTTCCATCACTCCAAATGCAGCTTCAAGTTGTTCAAGGTATGAACTGAGGGGTGTACTAGTGCGAACAGACTTGACAATGTCAGCTGCAGGGCTGAGTAAACTCTCCAATATCCTCCTGAAACTTTAGGTTTTCAGATTGTGCAGAGTCACAAAGGAGGAGCTCAGCTTATGTGCGCCAGGCCTCATAATCAACTTTGCCATTTGGCTTAGGCAGTCTGCCGGAGCATGTTAGAATTCTGTTCTGACTGTAGGTGGACAGTGACGGCTCATTGCGCATTATGTGCTCAACGACCACCTTTTGGATGTGTGGAGGATTAACCAGGCTCTCAATGCATGGTGAGTTGCTGAATACGCCTAAGGAAGGAGCATCGGAGGAGGTACAAGCTGGTAGTGTCCCTGGAATTTCATGATGACTGCTGTCTTAGACTTGCTCGTCTGTCATGCATGTGGGGCTATGTGCAGATCCCATAATTTCATTCTGACTGTCATTAGTTTGGTTTTCAGGATAAGGGGTAAGGCTAGGCTGTCTAGTGGGCGAGTGAACCTCACTTCTCGGGGGAGACGTGTGTCGAGCTGGAGGGTTTGGACCTCGCTCTGAAGCACATAAAAAAAATTTGCCTTACCGGTTCCATGTAAAGCTTGCAGTTTACCCAAGTATCTTTGTGACAATTCCTGCCTAGCTCGTCCTGACATATTTCTCTAATAGTCCTCACATTCCATATCACTTTAGGATCTCTAGGGCTTGGCAAGTTACCCACAGTTGCAGGATTTAGTCTTGGGATCGCCCTATCTGAAGCATACTCTATTAGAATTCTGCCTGTAGATTTCCCTGGCTCATTTGGGACCTGAAGACCTTTTCTGATTTCTCCACTTACTTCAAAGAAGTCTGTGATTTCCTTTGCTGAGTATGAATCATCAACTCCAGTTAAATAAAGGCAATTTTGTCCACGTAGATCATATCTGTTACAAAGTTGTTCAATAGTTCTTAACTCTGTTTAGAATTGTTTTTTTATCAGTGTTGGTGTGAGACTTTAATATCCACTGCATTAGTTTATTCGAAAGAGAAAAAAATGCTTATACACAACCGAATAACTCCTGGCTCGCCACTTATGTAACCCCCCACGTCTCACAAGTTAAATCAAGATTGGAGTCGAATTACATTGAACTTTGACTCAGGTGCAGAGGCAGAGCCTCGAGGGGATAAACCAATAGTGAAGCCCATTAGAGAGCGGAGCAAGTACGACAGAACCATAGCTGTTTTGTACTAAACTCAATCCCACCCGCCGCCACCTAAAATGCTTTTCTGGAATGGTCACACAATTCAATTCAATTTTATTTATATAGCGCCATATCATAACAAAGTTATCTCAGGGCACTCAAGACCAACTCTTATATTTACAAAGACCCAACATTTCCACCATGAGCAGCACTAGGAGACAATGGCAAGAAAACCCTTTTAACAGGTAGAAACCTCGAGCAGAACAGGAGCAGGAGGAAGAAGAACATACAGTAGTACAGTACAGTTCTACATAACGATGTAGAGTAATAGATGTGGTAATGGTATTGATGCCATCATTAATAAAAATAATGTTAACAGCAGTTTGTGGCAATACTAATAATGAGAGCAGTAACAATAACAGCAACAGCAGTTAAGCAGGAACACGGGGGCAGCAGGTGCAACCACAGATCCAGACTCTACAGCACCGGAGGCAGAAATACCTGCAAAAAGAAACAGAAGGAAAGAGAGAGAGGGAGACTCCACTGCTCACACAAAGTAAAGTTTCTATTTCTGTTTTTGTTTTTGCTGCCTTTTTATCTGTGTCTGCTGAGCAGTGGTATATTGAAACTTAATGTACTGTGGTGTTAACTGGTGTGTGCGTATGTGTGTGTGTGGGCATATTGATTTAATTCTGTTGTCATTTAGGTTAGACCTAATCATCTTTAGTAAACATTTAAAATTATTAAATTTTTTTTCCTGTGTTTTCATAAAGAAAATAGCTTTTTTATCATCATCATCATTAATATTTCACAACACAAGAAACAATGTTGTCTTTTGTGCGTATCTGCTTATGTGTGGTGTAGGATACTTTTGATCTTCTCTAACAAGCAGGAAGTAGGCAAGCATGAGGCCCATTGTTCTCTAACCTGACCTGGGGCATAAATTCATAACATGAAAAGCTCAACTCAGGAAGAAGCACTGATGGAAAACAGGAGGATGTGTGTGTAAATAGGGTTAAAAGTAAAAAATTACATTAAAGAGTAAATAATAGTAAATCTAAGATTACAGTTAGTTTGTGTGAAAAACATCAGTGTGTGTCCTGCCCAGCCTTTAAAAAAGGGACCAGGGCTACAAGGATATCACAGGTTACATTTAAAAGCATGTTATTAAAATATATTTATTTTGAAAATGATTTAAACATTGTCATTGTAAGGTCCTCACAAAGGCAGCAATACGAGGGTGTGTTATCTTTTCCCTGGTCCATAGATTGCAGTCTGAATGTTCCCAAGGGGGCCATCTCAGTATCGACACACACAGCCTTCAGTGTGGCTCTTAGACGACTTTAAAGAGAGGTGGACCAATAATCCAAGCCACAGAAGCATTAAACAGGACTCTTGTAGGAGCTGAGCCACATCTCCAAAATGCAGTCATTTGGTCATTTTGGACACAGATCTGTACATTCCACATCAAGTAGGATTCACTTCCAGGCTTCCAGCGTTCTTTCACAATCACTTTTAATCCTCTGTGCCGTCTTCCCTCCTTCCTAACCCCTCTGCATTATAAACACCCTGATTCCCGTTCCTTGCTTTTCTGTGGGGTGCTATGTAATGATGTGGGGTACAAGGTACCACAGCAACTATGGTTCTTACCACCTGAAGGGGTTGTTTGGTTTGTTTTATTTGTCAGGAAGGCAAGGTGTGGGAAAGAGGGAGAAGACAAGAAGTGAGGTTGACAGGGAGCAGTTGGGCAGACAGAGGGCTCAGGGACATTGTGCTGCATGAGGTGGGTCTGGCTAAGAGTAAAGGAGAACAGTCCTGGGGCTGGTAAACTAAATTAAATAACAGCAAATATTCCAATAAACTTGATGAAAGAAACGGATGATGGATTACCAGAAAATGATTGTGAGGATGAAAGTCATGACAAAGAGGATGCTGAGGCAATGCCAGGTATAATCACCCTTTGCCTTTCAGCAGTTACTGCATACAAGCTTTTGATGAAACAGATTTCTGCTGAGATTTATTCTTAAAATTAACTTTTTTGTGCCAAATATTCACCATTACCCCATGAATGTTATTCTTATCGAGGTGAAAGAAGCCTCTGGGCCTTCATGCAGTGGATACACCGACTCTACTGAAATGGAACAGGATAATAATTATAATAATTTACAACCAGCCATTGTGATCAAATTGTTGCCATATAATCAGTTAGTGTGGAGGCCTTCCAACAGATGACTGCAGAATTCATCCATTCTACAATAGACCTGTAATCAATCAAGTCTATAATAGCCAGTGTAGCCAATTGATCCACTCCACAAAAAACATGTGATCAATCAAACTGCATCATATCTATCATGTCAGAGGTAAACCAGGTAATGATTTTTCAATACAAGATATTATGGTGGCATACTGTCTGTTTTAATCTTATGACATTATTATACATTATATTAATTTAGTGACTTCAATCTCTTCCGGAACAAGATCTAGATTTGATAGTATTTTCCATTTTCTTTTTATGTACAAGGTTAAGTAAGGCTTCTTGGAATGAAGGTGTTACAACTCAGAAAATGCAGGACAACGGCGACAGAACCCAAATGCAGACAGATGAGGCAGCAGAATGATTTTGGGGATTTATAGAATAGAGCTTGCAGGCAGACAGACAGGTAACCGGTAGACAGCAATAGGCAGGTCCAGGTTTGGTTTACAGATGTAGCCTGTTAAGCAAAAACACAAGATACAAGGCACACAGCAACTACGAATGAACTGACAACTGAACAAAGGAAGTGGAGCGGTACATGTAGGGAGGCAGATGAGGGAATGAGATGGTGAGGAGGTGGGCGGGGAATCCAGGCAACTGCCGAACAAATCAGGGAAGAGAGAACAGGTGTGTATAAAGGAAAGTCAGAGGGGAACTTGTGGACTAGAAAAATGCTGGGAAACATAAAGGGAGCTGGAGAGGAGAGACAGGAAGACACAATTTTGTTATAAAACAATGGTGGTGCTGGAGGGCGGGATTTGACCATGGCTTGGAGGTAGAAGGGAGCATTTCCCTTCACTGTAAGTTTTCTGTATACCCTACATGCCTTTCTCGTCAGTCAAAAACAACCCAAGGAATGTGCTGACAGTCATGAAGACTGGCCTACAACATTAAAGCAAGTCAGTCAAGCTTCAAAACCATATAGAGGATTTAAAAGTAGCTGAGAAAATATGAATTGATGAGATTGGTGAGAGTAAAATTCATAATTCTCACAGGCCCAGGGGATGATATTGATATTGCACATACAGGGGGAAATGGTGCCTTTTGGAGTCTGATCAGCTTGATGGTGGACTGACATTAAAGTTGGACCAGCTAAACTAAACCAAGAACAGCAGTTTGTCATCTTTCCCCTAAAGAAGGACAAGCTCAGTCTTGTCCAGGTTGAACTTTAGTCATCCACTCCAAGATGTCTGTGGGCCACCTCCCGATTGACAGATGGGAAGAATGAGAAGAATAACTGGGTATCATCAGCAAAGCGGTGTTAAGTTAGTCTTACAATCATCTTTTTTGAGTTTAAAAAACAACCATTTCCTCAAACCTGACACACTCAGCCGTTTCTGCATTAAAAACTACGCAATCTTCAACTTTGCTAATGGATATTTCCCTTATCTCAACACATTAATGGACAACTACGCCCTCATTTCTAACCATTAATGTATTCAGTTTCTTGCTGATTTTCAAATATATTAGCTAGGAGCTTTTGCCTAATATAAATGGATTTATTTTTTGGTTTAATTTGACCAAAGTGCACAGGGAGGCGTAAACCAATCTAGACAACCTGATTATCTGTGGTCATTTTATCTTTTAAGTCATCAATACGAGGCATTTTATTCCTGTGGCTATTGGTTAGAACAAGACGGCATGTTATGTTGTTAAATTGATGTCTGCAGTTCTCCCTTTGCCTTACCAGAATACACACACACACACACACACACACACACACACATTTCATATTCTCCAATGTCCCATAGCGCACACACAAATTCCCAACCAACTTTATAACTTATCTCTCCCCATTCAGCCACGTTAATGGAAGCAGACCGCAGATCCAGCACAGTTTTTAATCCCACTGTTAAGTTCCCAATGTTCACTAATGCTTCTCCCCAATTTACTAATGCTCCTTTGCCACAAAAGCCCATGAGTCAGCAACCCTCAACAGCCCCCTCCTCGCACTCACACACAAAGGCTGCTATTGCCCATTAAGTTGCATTAGAGCCTCTTTCTGGCCGGTTATTCTGACTTCATGGCACCGCAGTAGCATTCCACATTCACCCTGTAAGACTCTAAGTCTTACCACACATTTCCCATCACAAACCACCACTAATGCACTGGTCACAAATTTACAACATATGGCAGACCATCACAGGAGCCCTCATTATCTCTCTGAATTGGTCACTCTGTGTGCATTATCTTTGTGTGTGTGTGTTTTAATAGTTTTTGGACAACAATGGAGCTCTGTGGCACAAAGGAAGAAAATCTATCAGGCTGTGATAACACAATACTTGTTAGTAGATACATTCACTGCTTATTTGGGACTGCACATGGGATTTGTTGAGGATAAGATAAAATAGAATATCACCGGACTTATCCTTGTGTTAGTATTAACTCAATATCACTATTCAAACCTTATCAACTCACTACAATGTCAGATTTTTCTTGAGTTGATAACAGCAAGATGTTGTTTATCAGTGCCATACAAAATTCATATGAAGTTACAAAATTTATGAAACTGTTTCCAACTGGTTCAATTTAGTTAAGTAAAATTACTTGTAATGATAAGCAAAAGATGTTTGTTAAAAGAAACCAACAACGAGTGTTCAGCAGGAAACCGTGGCCTCCAGAGACAAAGTCAGATGCTTTGTGCACAGAGATTACACAACACGAGGTTAGTTGTTAGGAAAACATAAACATAAGCTGCTGTGTGTTTGACCAAATGACCAGTGCTGGAATATTTTGTCATGTCAGCCTTCTGCAGCACAGCTGAAGTGAGAGGAAACATTTAGACTTAAAAAAAAACTAAGGAATAAGTCTGAACTGACTTCAGTCCGAGCTTGTAGTATAATCAATGTGTCTTTAGGCTAAATGATTGCACCAAGTGTAAAGATTATTTTGTCCTAAATTGTCCCCACTCAGTAATTGTTCTACAATCCAGCATCACATACCCTACAGCATAGATGCTGCCTTCAAATCCTGTAAGAAATATTGTAATTGTGTGTAGAACCTATTTTAACTGCCCATTAAAGTGGCAAATATAAACACATGATTAAATGTATAACTTCATATAAAGAACTCACATAGAAATAAACCCTAATTAAAAATAGATTATAAAACTGTCATCATTGTGTTGCTAATACATAAAGTGGTCCTGTTCACATTTAAATAAATACTTGTTTCAGGGTTTCAAGGTGGACTGAAATGTACTTCTATTTTAAATTTAATTGAAGGAAAAAGCTGCTTGGTACATGGAGGCAATATTAAAATTACTGTTGTGCAGCATGACTGTTGTATAACCTGTGACTTGACTGACATGAGGGTGAGCAGATTGTGTGAACTTTTATGTTGGTATAAACGATTCCTTCAAACGCTTCATTGCATTTGAACTGAGAGCAGAGCCAACAGGTATCAGGCAGCTCCGGCCAGATAGCAGCATATGTTGCATATATGCTATAAATGAATGTAAACATTAATATATTCATTAAATGGGAACCAGACTGTGATGAACAACATAATTAAACAAAAATAAATATTAAAAAAAGACACACAATTACCTAAAGTGTTTTTTCATTGTGAAATTTCCCTTCACATCACTATTGGTCAGAGCCAGTTCACAACAGCTGGGCCCTGTAGGCACCAAATGATGGAGGACATAGTCTGCTTGCAGCCAACAACAAAGGCTTGGGTCAGCACTGCTATTTTAACTGTAAATATAGGTTGTAGTAACATAAATGCAGTTGCATTTACCTTTTGAAATTATTATGTCAAATGGGTGAACAAACAGTTGGCTGTTTACACATCTAGCAGAGCAACATTTCAAAGTCACTCTTGGTGATGATTGGTCTCCACCAACTCCTGAGATAAATATCTGGATCTGTAGCTGCTAAATGTGCCACTGTGTTCATTAGCCTGTCTCTAACTATGTCTGTTGTTGGTGCTGAGCAGGAAGTGGACAGTGAAAACAGTGTAAAATTAAATGGATAGGCTGCCTAGCAACTGATCAGCGTGTCAACGTTGCCATAATTGGATTAGAAAGAGTGAGGCTGCCCCAAGAAACACTGCAAGGGAGAAGAAAGTGTGTTTGTGTGTTTCAACGTGTGTGTGTCATCATTCGCTTTAAATAAGAGGATGTTTGCTAGCACAAAGTACAGCCGAGGCTGATGGGAATGTCATTTGTTTTGCAGGTTTATGGTTTGGCCATAAACCAAAGTATCGGACAAATACATATTCTGACCTGATGATGGCGCTAGAGAAAATGTCGGGAGATAACCAAAGTCATTAGGTGATTGATCCTTGAGCTGCCACACGACAATGCAGGTGTAATTATGCTTGCATGTGCCATGGTGAGAAAATCTAGCAAGCCTTTGAAGATCCGGTTCAAGCTATACCTAGCCAAAACTTACTTTGAGCAATTGGTATGACTTAAAGATTGGTATGACTTTGATAAAGTCAATCACGACGGCAGTGTTAAAATAAGCTCACCAGAATTTAAAACATGAAGCACCTCCACGAAGCAGCTATGACATTTCAGAGCATACTGTTAAATGTCGGAAACGAGGTTTGCTTGTTGCATAAAGACTAACATCAGCTCCAGAATGCAAGCCTTGCTACTGTCCACAAGAACTGTGAGGAGCTGGTATACAGGCCAAAGTATGCCAGAGTTCATTGTGTTGATTAAAATGTGTGGACATAAATTAAATAAAAAAACAAGTCCGGGAAATGTTGCAAGATACAGTGATGGGAAAGAAAAGAGGATCTTTGCTGCTTGACCGTGTATGGCACCACTAAAGGAGAGAGCATGGCAATCACTTTTACCAATGATTATGACAGCAGAGTGGGCGCCGTGTATAAAATAAACACTGTTACCACACAATGGTTTGGGGGCATAGGAGGTTATAACTGAAGTCGGATCTTACCTCTGCAATGGATACAGTGGTTCAATTGTTAATCTTCTTGTTTCTCACTTCTCATTGATCCACTGTCAGTTCAAATCTTTCCTGGAGGAGACAAACTGTGTTTACAAAGATTTGCCTCACCACTGCCTTGTTAGGTGGCTCAGTGGGGGCAAGATTTTGGAGCAATTTGTCCAATGTGATCAAAGTCTTTCTGACCGAGGAGGAGCTGAGCTATCCTGAGCTGGAGGATGACAGATAGTTTGTGAAACTCAATGTCCTGTCCAGAAATCATATGAAGGTGGAGGTGTCCTCTTGAAATATCCAAACTGGAGCCTTGTGTTACTCCAGACATCTGTGGAAGATTTCATCACGCAAGCCTGTCAACTCTGAGGACATCAGCGTACATTCAACCACCCAAGAGAGAATTCTCCACCAGATTCCAGCAGTGCAGGTCAATGTTTTATAAACCTGGAAAACTTTGATGAGTGTTGAGTGGACAGTGCAGCATATAAACTAAACTCTGCAACACACCATGGACCATGGAGCATCTACAGTGGCATGTCAGGAGACCTTACCAGACAAGGTTGTTTGTTATAAAAGGTGATGTTTGTATTATTCTCTGCATCTTGATCTACTTATATATGAGGAAAGTAAGAATGCAGAGGATCAGAAGAAGGCAGTTTGTCAAAATGTTTATCCTGACTTATAATCCTCACTGGAATAGATTTTTCTCACTTTTTCTTATTAACCACTTTTATGTGTGTACAGATATTTTACGCTTCAAGACAGCTGAGTCCATCTCACAATTGACTGAAAAAGACCATATAGTGGCATGTGTGTAATGTTGTTCTGCCACTGAAGCTCAGCTTTATCACAATCCCTGTTTATGGATCTAAGAATACATCAGGTTGTCATCTTATTACAGACTTAAAATTAAGCTAATGAGGCCAAAAGGACACCCTCATAAGGTTTGTAAGTGCCACTTTCCTAAAATTTTAAACATTATCATCATCATTCATCATCATTGTCTTCCGCTTATCCGGGTCCGGGTCGCGGTGGTAACAGACGAAGTAACATGGCCCACACTTCTCTGTCCTCAGCCAGGGCCTCCAACTCCTCCGGGGGGACCCCGAGGCGTTCCCAGGCCAGCCAAGAGATATAATCTCTCCAACGTGTCCTGGGTCTTCCCCGGGGCTTCCTCCCTATTGGACGTGCCTGAAAGGCATCCCTAGGGAGTCAACCAGGGGGCATCCTTATCAGGTGCCCAAACCACCTCAACTGACTCCTTTCAATGTGGAGGAGCAGCGGCTCTACTTTGGGTCCCTCCAGGATATCTGTGCTTCTCACCCTGTCCCTGAGAGTGAGCCCAGACACCCTACGAAGGAAACTCATTTCCGCCGCTTGTATCTGTGATCTTATTCTTTCGGTCACCACCCAAAGCTGGTGACCATAGGTGAGGATAGGAACATAGATTGATTGGTAAATTGAGAGCCTCGCCTCCTGGCTTAGCTCCTTTGTCGATCCGTCTATCAATCTCACGTTCCATCCTACCCTCACTCGTGAACAAGACCCCGAGATACTTAACCTCCTCCGCTTGGGGCAGAGACTCATCTGTAACCTGAAGGGAGCAGACCACCTTTTTCCTACTGAGTACCGTGGTCTTGGACTTAGAGGTACTGATTCTCATCCCAGTCACTTCACATTCGGCCTCAAACCTGCCCAGTGTGTGCTGAAGGTCACTGTCTGAATAAGCCATCAGAACGACATAATTGCTGCCGTCTCCCGATCGTGTAGATTCACCCTCTACAACATTCGGAAGATTAGGAGATACCTGTCGGAGCACTCAACCCAACTGCT
>JAVQJD010041088.1:0-11442 GCA_036023655.1 Nannoperca australis
AATCAATAAAAAACATACATATTAATATGTTATATGTTCAACAATAAAAGCACTAATATATAATAAAATATTGAATAAAATAATGTACATTTCATAACGTTATCGGTCCGTATTTAAGCCTATTTCGGATGTTACACAACGAGGCGTCAAACGGATATCATCCAATCAACGCACAGAAATTTTGACAGAACAGTCTAACGACCAATCAGACGCCATATTTTCCAGTAGTGGGTGGGGTTTAAACGTTGTAGCTAAACGGAGGCGGAGGCGTTTCTTTTCCTGGACAACTTGGCAGAAGTGTCACCAGGACGTCACCGACAGACTTTATTAAAAAGTTTCTGCCCTGGTCGTCTCCCGGTCCAGACATGGCCCCCAGCACGCAACTGAAGGAGGCAATAAACGATGTGCAGGAGGGGATCCGTGCCATCCTTCTCGGACCGCCCGGAGCCGGGAAGGGGACTCAGGTTAGAGAGAGAATCCCGGGCGAGCTAACGGAGCTAGCTGTTAGCCGCTAGCTGTTAGCAGTTAGCTTGAAAAACCAGTAGCAGTATGAAGCGCATGGCCGGTGTTAGTACTAGCTAAGAAAATGTGCTAATATAACTAGCTTGTGTCACCACAACTCTCAGAAAACACACAGCTGGACAGTCCGTGTTATTCTTTAAGTATATTCACAAGTCTCACGATGAAGTTAAGTATTGTAACAACCTCATGAGTATCTGCGATAAAAGGTGCCAAAAGTTAGCTTTGGTCGCCTGTTGTGTTTTTATTGTCAAATACCACCTAGCCTACATTAAAGGATTATTACAGGGCTGCTTCTACGGGTTACTTTCTTTTTTGTTCGTTTGTTGTTGATTTATTAAGCTGATTTAAGCAGTTTATAAAAGGTTTACAGTGCTCTTCACAGGTTTAGAAAGACTAAAATACTTTTTAAATTTGGCAAATGAGCAAAACACCCACTAGTATTCTGTTCACTGTGATAAGAAACACAGAAGAGCCTGTAAATCCTCACTGTCCAGATGCTGCAATAAGCAAATACAACGTTGTTTAGTTCTATAGATCTGTTCATTATCAACATTGGCATCAATTCATTCTCTGGTTTATTTGTCTGCAGCATTTGTAGTTTGTTGGCCCTACATTCAGTTTGTGCGTGATGTGGTTTTCACACTGAAAATCACTTCGATTTATGCATCCATCAAAAGGAAAGAAGCTTGTTGTGATCATCGATTAATCGTTCATTCATCAAGTGAAAATGGTTCCTGCTTCTGAAATGTGAGTGAAAGTGAAATGTAGCTTTCTTTTTTCTATCGCTGTGTATTTAATATCTTTGGCTTGTAGATGGTTTGAATGACAAAATGCACAATGTGAAGAAGCCACTTTAAGCTCTGTGAAATTGTGACGGACATTTTCACAATACTTGATATTTTTATATATCGGAAATAATCAGGAGATTAATTTGTAGTGACAATAATTGGTGATTGCATCCCTATTTACTCTAATGAACTCTTCGTCGTGTCATACAGTTCCAGGACCACTAGGTGGAGGGTCTGGACCTGATCCTGCTGCAGAGACCATGATTTAGATTCACAATGGTTGTAGCCTGAAGTTTGACAGCCTGGACAGTGCTTCTGGTAGAGAACCTGGTCTTCTAATAATGGGGATATGTATCCGTATGTATTTTAGAGCTGGCATTGTGTAATAGCAAGTCCTTCTTGAAGGCACATAGTTGTCTTTTGCCCTTTTGGAGAATCCACTTTCACAGTTACATAATTCAGAATAATTTGTGTTGTAACTTTGTAAAAGACAGTCGTGCAACATCTCCACATTGTGTTGTAATCTCAGATCATTTCTTCTGTGTCTCCAGTCTCTTGTTGTGTTGTTGTGATCTGGTTTGAGGCCTCTGTTCTCACTTATGCCGTGCGCTCTGAAGATTCAGCTGTTTTGGTGGATTCTTGTATTTGGAGCTGAATCAAATACCCGGTCGATGAAATATAAATACGTTTAAGTCAAGGATGTTCTGCTTCTCTTTGTCTTCAAGGTTCAAAGAATTGTTTGTCACATGCAGTCATACATGTATAACAGCAGTGGAATTTGTTTTCTGGGAGGATCCCAGACTGTGCAGAATTTAAAATGGATGAGAGGAAGCTGAATGTCCTTCAGAACAAGTCATTTTAATTCAAATTCATCAAAAGATGTTTGCAGGTGAGGCCATGTGCAAAATATATAGGTTCTGCTTCTTAAAGCACAACCCGTCCTGTTCCTTATTTGTCAGAAAACTCCTCCTCCTCATCTTCCTCTCGCTGACTATAATGAGCTTCATTGATCCTCAGTTTGCATCAGAGTTGGATATATGACAGCTGAGTGTGCTAGAGAGGTGGTGTGGGTATGTCGTTCAGTTCTGGTTCACGGCTGCATCCAAATAATAATCTCTGCTGCTGAAAACTCTTTGGTCTCTGAGCCAAAATACACAAACTGCTTTCATGCTTTTACACGCCAGCGATGCTGGTGGCTCCTCTCTGACAGAACAGTGGGAAGAACAAACAGCCAAACTTCTGTCTGGTTGGAGGTCATCAATTTAAACTTTAAAGACGTATTATTCAACACGATCTTTCCTTCTCCCCGCAGGCCCCTCGGCTAGCAGAGCGGTACTGCGTGTGCCACCTAGCCACCGGAGACATGTTGAGGGCCATGGTGGCTTCGGGCTCGGAGCTCGGCAAGAGGCTCAAGGAGACCATGGATGCTGGCAAACTGGTAACTTTTCTGCTCCTCTGCTTCTCACGACCTCTACCCCCCCCCTGTGTCAACATCACTTCCTGTTCAGTCCCACGTGACTCCATGTCTCATGTTTTATTTGTCTTCAACGATATTTACAGCTAAAACAGCTTCTACTGATGAGAATGTCAGGTCAAATTTATTTGCAGGACTGTTGTATAAGTTTGCATTAGTTTTAGTTTATGCATGTGATTCTATTCATTCCTACTTAAATTAAGACGTCTCTCCTGGAACCAAAATAATATTTCCTTTTTCTATCTATCTGTCTGTCTCTGTCTATCTATCCTTTTATTGTCATGAAGGGTGTGAAATATGAAATGATATCGCTGCTGTTTTGACAGATATTGCAATATGAGTCACAACTTTAGAGCAAATGGTAATTTTTGCCTTTTATTTCCCCAGAAAAAATATAAAAATGAGGATTGGTGACTTGATGTCCCCTGACGTCACCACAGTGCTTCATTTATATTAGTATTTTGTGATAAATTTTGACTTGAGCATATAATTGCAGCTCCTGCGATTTGGATATTGCACGTGACGATATTAATGACTGTGTGTCACATTTATCACCTGAACATGTTGTGTTCTTCTAGTTACCGTCACAGTATCGCTGACTGTGTTCACGTGGCTCCTGCACAGAGCTGTTGCTATGCAGGATGCAGCAGATTACAGTGTGAGTAGACGGATGAGAGGATTATGTTTTGTTCGCCTGCAGGTCAGTGATGAAATGGTCGTGGAGCTCATCGAGAAGAACCTGGACACGTCGGCCTGCAGGAACGGCTTCCTGTTGGACGGGTTCCCTCGCACAGTCAAACAAGCGGAGATGGTGAGGAGGATTTCCTCTGAAACAAAACTGCACAGAGTGGAATTCATTAATCCCGAGACAGTTGAACAGTGCATTGAGAAGTTGTAGGTCACAGTAGAGATTTTAAAGAATGGCTTGATATTTTAGGATGTCTGCTTGTTTGCCAGACAAACTCACGGAAATAGTTCAGGAATGTAACTCGTAAAACAGATCCAGACTAGCAGTCTTTGTGCTAAACCAAACTTCATCCCGCCTTTAGCTCCTTACTTAATCCTTGAACTTAGTGGTTTCAATCTTCTCATCTAACTGTATACAAGAAAGTAAATTATCCAGTTTTTCCCGTGTCACACTTTAAAAAGAGAGGCTGCAATTCCAGCAAGACAAACTTTTACAAAACGTCAGAATTTTAAAGTCTTTTATGGGATCAGAAAGTCAAACTAACTGCATGATGGAAAAACTATACATTTCTTTTAGTGAGGTTTTTATGAACCTATAAACATACAAAAACATTATTATTGCGCAGAATTGACCTTCACCAAAAGGAAATAATCACAATCTGGATTTTCTTGTGTGAAAACAAATTTTCATGAAAGATGTTTTCTGCAAATTAACACGAGAATGGGAATAGATCAGAGAACGGGGATACTTTACACTTAAACATGATCAAATCTACTTATAAAAGGAATAAAGGCATTCTTTTAATTTAAGTAAAAAGTGAAATGAATAAGTAAATCATTAAGTGCTTTGGATAAATGCAGCCATTTACTATTTGAGAATTTTATATTTTATATATATATATGTATATGTATATATATGTTTGTCTTTTCCAGCTCGACGACTTGTTGGACAAGAGACAGGAGAAGCTGGACTCTGTGATCGAGTTTGCCGTCGCCGACTCCCTGTTGGTCCACAGGATCTGTGGCAGGTAGGAGCCGGCGTCGGAGAGAATGAATTATTCAGAGACGGGATTCAACCTGTTTTTATGTCCCAGTGGTTTAGGATTTCCCAGGATGGTGTTTTTACCTTTTTTTTTTTTGATTATTCTGTGCAATCCAGCCGGGCAGGTAGATTGATTCATGTGAACAGAGGAGTCTGGGACAGTGAGATAATGTTGGAGAGAAGTGGAGCGTGAAAGCATGCGATTAAAAGAGAAAGTGGCCTGAAGCGGTGTGAGAGACGGTCGCAGGGTGACTCCTTAAAGAAGTCCGTCCCTGATGCAACGTGCTGAATACCACAGTTACTCAGTGCCTCAATGTCCTCTTTAACTCAGGTCTCAGAAGGGACATAAAAGACCTCAGTCTGAACAGTGTGAATATACACAGCACACGTTCATCATGTAACATCATGTCTTGCAGATTTCTTTTGCCGTTACACGTTGGTGTTGTTCTACAGCCCCTTCAGTAACAGTGGCTTGTGTACCTTTTGCCTACAACCGGGTTTCACTGTTAATCACGTCCTGTTGAATGAGTATCAGCGTCGGTAGATCCTTCTATTGTGCCGCAAGTGAAGAAGCCACAACCAGCTGCAGCCACAGCACATCCTGCTGCAGGTACAGCAGCACACCCTGCTGCAGGTACAGCAGCACACAGCACATCCTGCTGCAGGTACAGCAGCACACCCTGCTGCAGGTACAGCAGCACACAGCACACCCTGCTGCAGGTACAGCAGCACACCCTGCTGCAGGTACAGCAGCACATCCTGCTGCAGGTACAGCAGCACACAGCACACCCTGCTGCAGGTACAGCAGCACACAGCACATCCTGCTGCAGGTACAGCAGCACACCCTGCTGCAGGTACAGCAGCACACAGCACATCCTGCTGCAGGTACAGCAGCACACAGCACACCCTCCTGCAGGTACAGCAGCACATCCTGCTGCAGGTACAGCAGCACACCCTGAAGGTACAGGCTCAACGTGACCGAGCTCGTCTCGCGCTGAGTCATTCATGTCGGCTCTACAGGTGGAGGCCGAAGAGAGAAGAGAAAGTAATAAACCTTTAACAACTTCACTGGCAGTGTCTTGTCTCCATTGCTGCAGCTCTTCTGCCTCCGCTGTGCCACTAAATCATTCTTTATATAACCGCAACAGTTTAACGTAACGTGCTGCGCTCTGATTTCAAACTGACCCACATATCCAACAGGCAGTCCTGCATCGGGCGCTTTTACAAAAACATGTTTTGTGAAATCTTTTTATTGCCGTTTGTTAATGCAGCACCGTGTTTGTCCTCCTCCATCACAATAATAACCGCTCCGCATAATCTGCACGCCGCACTGAATAGAAGTCAGGCAGTTTGCAAACCGCCATCTTTCTGTCCACGGGGGGTCTTTCTGTGAGGAGGAGGAGGCGGGTGCTGCCTTTTTGAAGCCCAGGCAGGATGAAGGTCAGCGTGTGGGATGTGAAAAGGACAGTTAAGTAGTTAGTGAGTCACCGCTGCTGTCTAACCCTCGCCTGTCCTCTCTGCTCTCTCTCTCTGATTTCTTCTCTGTCCTTGTCCCGTCCACCTCTTCTCCTCAGACTAATTCATCAGCCAAGTGGCCGCTCCTACCACGAGGAGTTCAATCCCCCCAAAGAGTCCATGAAGGATGACGTAAGTAGTTTCACCATCAACCCACTTAGAAACCACTTCTGGCTCAGCTGCCACCCTCGTAACATCACTGGCAGGCTGGAAACTGGTGACGATCAGCCAGATTCTGCTTCGACGCTGTCTGGATGGAAAATGTGGAGGACAATTGATCTTTTTTAAATACACGGAGATGCTTCACAAAGCCGCCATCTTTTGATTCATCTTCTTAAAAGTGGATAACGTGCAGTAGATGCACATGAAGAGACTTTTAAAATCGGATTTCAAATTAATATTGGTGAAGATTTTCTCCATTAGAGGAGATTTCTGCTTGGTGGTGGCACCCAGTGCAGAGAGACACTTTCACCTTGAAGCAGGAGAGTGATTGATTGTATTGATTGGACTAAAGGTTTTTACAAGGTGATGACAGATCAGGCCTTCCTGCCGTGGCTTTAAAGAGTGACCGCGCTGCTGCCAGAGGAAGTTATCGCTCATATATTAAATGAGTCTGTTGTTCAGATGTTTCCCTACCAACTAAATGTATAACTAGATGCGTCCACGCTGGCTGACTGTAATCAGTCACATTACGTTTTCACTTTGGCGCCGCAGGGACTGAAAACATGTAACTGATAGCGAAAGACGTCATTTTATAATAATACGGCTGAGGAAATATGGGCTGGTCCCGTCGGGCTGATACAGATTAGATTCTCTAAGGCCCGGTTTGGTGCCAACACACACACACACACACACACACACACACACACACACACACACACACACACACACACACAGAGAGACACACCTGTCGTAATCCACTGGCTTAGAAAGAAGTTTTCCAAAAGTCTGATTTCAGTACAGTGTGATCAGGTTGCTGTATGAAGACGAGAGCACTGACCTAAATGTAGACGGCTGCACCGTCTTTGTCCTTCTTTGTCCCTCTTCTCATGCGTTCTCTCCGTTCTTTCCTGCGCTCAGGTGACGGGCGAGCCGCTCATCCGCCGCAGCGACGACAACGAGACGACGCTGCGCTCCCGTCTGAACGCCTACCACCGGCAGACCGTCCCTCTGGTGAAGTACTACAGCGCGCGGGGCCTGCACACTGCCGTCGACGCCGCCAGGGACCCGAACGTCGTCTTCGCCTCCATCGTGGCTGCCTTCACCGCTGCCACGGAAACCCCCGCCCGTGCCACCGCCTGTAAAGACCAAGTGTTCTTCATTTAAAAACCTTTTCCATCCGTCCCGTATCCCCCCCAACGGGTTGTGTGTGTTTCCTTCCAGGGTGAAGATAAAACGAGAGTCGATCGGGTGTAAACATGAGACTGATGGAGACTCAGTGTGATCCCTGTTGTAGAAACAGAAAGGATTTAAGTTGTTCATCGTACAAACAACTCTGAAAGACATTTAGCAGAATGCCATGTGCATGTTTCTGAGGGTGTCATCATGCAAATGAATGCCCATAAACCCACCTAGAAATCAGAGGAAACAAGATGATCTTCAGAACTAAGTTTTCTTTGGTATGAAAGTAATTCAGTGATCGTTGTCTGTACACCCACGGGTGCTTTTATAGAAAGCAGACTGTAGAAGATGTTTTAATCTCAGACTAACTCGCCACAGACGTGAAGAACCAGGAGGTTCAAGTGATGCGTCAGATACTCTGTCCATCGGAGACTTTACTCCTTTACCTCTCACCCAGGACGTACTTCCTTTTCTTCACCCATCCATCAGTTTAAGCTCTTGTCTCCTGGTGCTGCTCTCACTCTCTAGGACTCGGTGAACGACCTTTTGGACGATTGAGCGACTGTACTGGTTGAAAACGAACTCTGCATTTGATTGAAACGGCTAATTGCTCAATCAGTATGCACTCTACTGTGAAACAGACTGTACAGTGTTCCCATAGTACATGGTGTCTGTTGGGGGCTCAGTGTGGCTCAATACCTGCGCTGGTTGTACAACATGCTGCTGTCATCTTCATGTAACGTCCTGTCTTTTCTTCTGCTAGACCAAAGTATTTCTGAGAAACTAACTTAGTCAGTGGGAGGAGCTGATTACTAAATCACATCAAATATTTCCACACATGCTCTAATTATACATTTCCAAAGTGTTGCATCGACATGTTTTTCCCTGGTTCAGACTAGTGTGGTCTAGTTTTTGAGACCAAACTGTAAAACTAATGAGAAAAGATGAAGATTGCACTTTAAAGCAGCTGTAATCGATAATGACAAAGTGGAAGGAGTCGGTCGTAGTGATGAAGATACAAAGAATTGTCACCTGGATCTGCAGCTTTCAGTCAGTTTCAGCTCAGGTTAGTTGTCCGGCTGCAACTTGACCGTTGTGGTTCACTCTCTCTCCTCGCTTAGCATCATGTTCGGACGCAGCAGGCAGCTGTTTCCAGAGAAAATGGAGTATTTGTACTCGACCTGCTCGGCACCACACTCCGTTAGCGTCCAGCTGGTGAGCACAGCGGAGCGTTCAGCAGCTGAAGAGACGGATATCTCCACCTGGAGTTGGTGGAGACCAAAAACAGAGTTCAGAAGAGAGTGAATATTGGACTTAAATCACCAGGTGGACAAACACAACTCCAAATGAATGCTAATGTTTCTTAATCGCTGGATGAGTAAATAAGCAGCTGTTTGCTAACAAGTTCACTGTCAACATGTCGATGCTGTTAACTTGATTTAGTACGTGATCTTAAAAGAAACCAAACTCGTGTTGCTTTAGAAAAAGTGCACGCTGGTCTTGATTTTGTAAAATGGCTCGTCACAAAACAGTAATTGAGCACTTTTTACGAAGTCTCCTGTTCCCTCTTTTCTTTTTATGTGAAGTTCTTTTAGATTTAGAAATGTGTTCGTTGTCGCATCAAAGTTCAGAGGCCGGTTTGATTAACGCACTTTCCATCTGATGCCAGGTCAGTTATTTATCGGTGACACTGAAGGTTGAAGGAGGAGTCGTTATCCTGTGCTGCAGGACTTGTTTGTGTGAAGTGAACTGGATCAAAGGGACGAGCTGAAGGACGTTGGTCGCTCAAACCTTTAGAAAAGTTCCACCTCAGGAATGTTTTGGATCCCAGAGGTGTCCTCCTGACCTTCTTTTTGTTCCTTAGCCTTGTACTTAATGTACTCGCTGAACATGTTTTGTTCCACGGAAATATTCTTGATTTTATGCTTTTTTAAAGGACATTTTAGCTATCGTTAAACTATCAACAGAAGTAGTGTTTCTACCCTCCTGTAATAACGGACGTGTTGGAAACGACACTCGGCCTCTGGACGCTCCTGTGACTCCGCCCTTGTCCTTGAATCCTCTGCTCCTCTTGACCTATTTGTTCCCTCCCTGCTCTGCAGTCACCTGGTGTTTGTGTTCACTGGAAACGCATTGCATGCAGACGGTGTCACCCACACTTTCCCTTGAATACTGATGTGTTTTCTATTCTCTCGGGGTTCTTGTGATGAAAAACAAAAGCAGATGTTCAGCAGTCCCAATAGGCAGATTTCACTCTTTATTCAGCTCAACCAGACAATTTCATGCTAAACTTCCCTTAATATTCTGTCCTGTGCTCAATGAGGCCTTTTTTATTTATTCATCACTCTTTGAAAGCTGTGAATGCAAAGATTTACTATTTATACAGACAGCTTGCTGTTTGTTTTGTTCACCCCCCACATGAATGTGCACTTTAAATGAACGCCGGCAGCGTAACTGCACTCAGAGATGGACGGGACTTTTTTGTCCACTGCTTTTGACAGTTCCAGTCTTTTTAAATGTCAAAAAAATATATATTATTAGTCGTGGCTTGTTGCATTTTCTCTAATTGACCCAAAACGTTTCTTCCCTTCTCTCTTGCAGCTGGTTGAGTCCTGAGCTGCTCCACTTCACCGAGGCGAAGGACTGGATTTGCCCACCGCCGTTGGGAGGGTGGACAGACGGAGGGGAGGGGGGTCAGAACATGGGGAATCCTTCAGACTTCATAAGTTAAGTTAATTTCGCTGCGCTGTTGTCAGCAAATGTCTATTTCCAGTAGATTCTGAACAGAACGAGAAAAGCCAACTTATTGTCATGTTGCTCATGTTTCCCCCTCTAATAAATCTCATGCTTTCCTACAGTCATCACATTGTGTGCAGCTTGTTTTTCTTTCCGCCTGACTCGAACCACAAATTTAAATTAGTAGCGGTAGATAAGAGACTTTTCCAGTCACATGATTTGGGCCTCTTGCTGTAAAATGGATGATACAACTGCAGAGACTGATGTTTGGAGATGAGAAGTGCGACGAGGAATTGTTAATAACAAACACAACGTGTGACACGAGGATGGAAAATCCTGGCCTGGTGAGGAAAGGAGAGTTTGTGTATCACCTTTTTAACAACAAGGCAATTCAATATTTAAAGAAACAGGGTGTGAAGTCTGCAACTGCAAAAACCTCTGGTTCACTGTTGCTTTTTGGAAATGAATAACTTCTAATATGGTGCGAATATTTGCTCTGTAAGGGGCCCAAACAGGTAAATCCAGCCATGTGCACAGACATAAAAAGGCTTTAAAACCAGATTTAAAAGAGATGCAAGGTACAGATTGAATTTATGTAAAATGGAATAAATATAAAACAGAAATATAAAGAAGTTGCATTTACTGTTTAACAAGTGGATCATAAAAACAATTTTCTGAGTAATAGCAAACATAACCAATAAAACCAGCAGAAGGGCAGTCAGGAAAAAAAACGTGAACAGAGTTATCTGCTCTCTAGCTCACGAATAAATCCCCTGTTTTATAATAAATGCTGCATCAGAGCGGGAAGTGTCTTGAACATGAAGACTTGTTGCATTTCAAAGAGCTTGCACACTTGGATTTGTCAAGTTTGTGAAGAAATCTAAAGTCCAAAAGTATTTAGATTTTAAGGAGCCGAAATCAAAACAACAGTTTTAATTTTTATATCCAAATGTCTTTTAAGAGTTTTTAACAAAAGAGCCATTTGAACTTTAAACACTAATATTCAATTATTAAAGCTGTGGGAACATTTTACTTTACTTTATGCTTTAAATACAGAACTTGTTCAAATGTATTCCCCCTGGAGAGGTTTACATGTCTGAACAGAAGACAGGATGAGGATATCAGAGCTCCAGCTCACTGGAGACATGCCACGTGCCAGCCTGCTTCAAAACCTCCACCATCATCCCCGTTCCCAAAAAGCCAAGGACCACAGGACTAAATGACTACAGACCCGTCGCCTTGACCTCTGTGGTAATGAAGTCATTTGAGCGCCTTGTGCTCTCCCACCTGAAAGCCATCACTGACCCTCTCCTGGACCCACTGCAGTTCGCCTACAG